>OAMR01000550.1:777146-791741 GCA_900205405.1 Echinochloa crus-galli
CCCCGCCCCAGCGCAATCCACGGCCACCTCACCGTCGTCGATTCCGATATCGTCTGCTCTACTCACCTCTGCTCCATCCGCGTCGCCAAGCCTGCAGGCCGAGGTGGATGACCCAGATCTGGGGCCTCTTCTTCTCAAGTAGGCACGCGAGGCCTTGGTTCCCAGGGAGGGCGGCGGTGCTGCGGGATCTGGAGTTCACCGCTGCGTGGTGCTTGAGCGAAACGGCAAGGGCGCAGAGGTCGACCACAGCAATCCACGACGGTCTTCTTCTGGGCACCGGGCTTTACTTGCTCCTTTGAACGAACAACACTCGACGCACTCGACCTGCGTTTCTATCGATATAACGGAAAAAATACAAGACTATAGCCCTGAAAGGCCATAGGCATGAAAACAAGAAAAAGAAACAAACAACAACTCGCCCGGTTGGATTGGGACATCAACACGGGTTACCGCTCGCCTACACTCGCTGGCCGGTTGGATTGGGACATCAACACGGCCACTCACTACACACGACGATACAAGGGACAAGCACAGACACAGCTTCCACCTACAACCGCCCACCTGCAGGTATCGAAGCCTCTGAAGCGATCTGACGCCGATACAGAAGCCGGAGGGGTAGACATCACAACACCTAGAGGGCCACCGCTGTGCAGGACCCACCGCCGCTGCGCTGCTGCATCCAAACCAACCGCCCGACGGCATAAAACCACCGAGTCCGGAGCAAACTCAACGAGCGGGGGCCTCGCCACTTCCGCCGTCTCTCGCGTGCGCAGGGACCTCCAACCCGCAACTCAGCACGCCTCGCCCTCGTGCGCGGGGGCCTCAACCCCGTCACACGGCTCCACGCTCCGAACTCGTCTCAAGGATTGCCGTCGTGGAAGCAGGAAGGGGCACCCCACCCCCAGGGACTGTCTCAAACCTCCAGACCACTGCCGTGGCTCGAATCATCACGTTGCTTTCCTCCTAGCACAAGACACCACCAATAGGTCGGGAGACCGAAGATGTCGCCCGTGCCGTCTTCTGACGTTGTACCGCACCAGGAGAGTTCAGCCATGCTGAACACCCCGCCGCGATCCGCTGCAGGCCAAGTCGTCACCGGTTGGTGTTGCCACATGCGCCGTTCTTCAACGCTGTCCCGCACCGCACTGGAGTTGCCAAGCAACACCAGGCGCCGCTAAACGCTGCAAGCAGCCGAACAACATCCGAATGAAGACCTCCGGCCACCGACCATAGAGCATATGTCTTGGCGGGAGATAGACAAACCCCATGTACACATGCCCTCCGACAGATTTGTCACCGCCAGCCGGAGCAATCGCAGTTGTAGGTCGGCCGAGTCACCGGACGGAACGTGTCTCTAGAGACGACGCCTCCAAGGAGGTCACGACGCCCACAGGCGCCACCGTCGCTCGTCCAGGAACTGGACCGGGTTTTCACCCCGAGACTCGTGCAGCAGGGTTCTAGCTCCCAAATGACGCCCTCAACAGGGAAAGTGACGCCCGAAGGCGCCACAGTCACCCTCACCTGAAGGACACCAGCATCTTCGCACAGCTACAGGACGCCGCCACCGCAAGAAAAAACGCACTCCAGCCACCGTCGACGAACACCGCCACCCGGAGCAAGGTTCCGCCGGGAAAGGGGCGGCACCAACCCGTGAGGAAGGCGGCTGCACGACAGCTAGCGAAATCCGCTCAGATTGCCCTCATAAGGGCGACGCGGAGCAATTAGGCGTTGGATCTGAGGGACCAGACGCAGACCTAGAGGCGAGCCCCCAGATCTGGCCCCGAGGAGCACGACGCCGTACGCCCGGGCCAACCATCGCCACGCCGGCCGCGGCACACCCGAGCCCGCGAGTGCCTACCGCCGTCGCTCGTCGCAGATCCACCCATGGAGTGGCCGGATCCGGCCTTGGGGACACCGGATCCGCAGCCCCCAGCCGCCGCCGCCGCCATGGCCGGCAGACCCACGCGCCGCTCCGCCGCCCCGGAAGGACGCCCGCGCCGAGAGAGGAGGCCCTGCCGCCGCCGTCCTGGAGGCCCGCACGGGCTTCCGGCCGGCCTCTCTGGCGGCAGGGGAAGGGAGGAGGGCGGGGGAGGCTGGTTCGACGGGGGCCTCTGCGCCGCCCGCGTCGCCTGGGCGGAGGCGACCGAGCGGCCTGGTGCTAGATTGGATAAATTAGAATCTGGTACTTGGCTCCTGGTGCCGCTTTCGCTCACCCTCGGCCTCGCTGCTCTGTGTAAGCCCCTCGGCTGTATTGCTGCCCTGTCATCACGGGCTCCCTTGGACCTTGGTGACTGCAATGTTGCTGCTCCGCCTCTGTCAATGAGGAAGACGACGACCAATCAACATGGATATACCAGCGACACCACTGCCGATGGGGAGAGGAAGTTGATGAACACGCCGTGTTTCTTTAGGGGTGGAGAAATTTCTCCACTCTGTTTGACCAATAATTAAGGGTATTAAATCAAATCAGTTTACAAAACTACATTCACAGCATTGCACTATTTCGCGAGACCTATCTAACGAGGCCTTTGACCGCACGATTAGAGGATGGTTACTGTAGCACCACTATAGCAAATTATGGACTAATTAGGCTCATTAGATTCGTCGCGCAAAGTTACGCCCATCCCTAAAAAGGTTTTGCAAATAGACTTCGTTTAGTACTCCATGCATACAAGATTCCCTTGGGAAAAATTTCTCCTCTTGGAAAAGAAACACGGCCTGATATACCAGCGACACGTGAGGTTGTGTACTTCTATTCAATTTGTGTTTTCAGAGTTCATTGCGTTGTCCTCCATACTTCCGGTTAGATACGTATATTCGTCAAGTTTCTGCTCTATCCTCTTCCTGATCCCCATTGACAGAGGCTGACTCCAATGGGAACATGCCAGCAGCATACAACGTGACGAAATATGCAATTTGCATCTTTGTCTGCAAATCTGAATGATGCTTCTTAAGGTAATTATCGTTATTATTCTTGCTCTCCTTTGTTTAGCTAACTTGCAGGCTACAACAAATTTATTTGTTTCTTTTGTTTACGCATTATTTGGCCACCCACAGCTAAACCTTTTTTTTTACTAGCAGGATGTACATTCCTCCCCTATCAATATTCAATAGCATAACTATATGTTACTGTTTGATGTTTTAGGCTTCCCAAGAGGTCGTGGACTTGGTTATGTGGTTTACTACTTCTTACATGCCTCTTCTGTAGACATCAAGAGGACATATTATTCCAAGGTATGGTAGGATGTGCAACTGCAAATACATATTGCTATAATGCTATTCGCCTAATGTCAAGTTATTATTTATTCAGTTTTTATTACTTTGAAAGAAAAGAAGTGCAGACAAGAATTCAAGGAACACACATGAAGTGGTTTTGTTACAGGTAATTCATGAATACTATGTGCCACACCTTTTTTTGGTTACTTCGTGATTATAATTTTGAAATACTTAGGTCTTCCTACCAAATTTAATGGTTATATTTTGCAGCCACTAGGTTCAGCTACACCATGTCATCTCTCAGTTCTATTTCAACATGGGGGGAAGATTCAGAGTTACTTTGTTGCGATATGATCAAGCAATGTATGGGATAGTTGTAAACCAAGTAAAAAATCTAGCTCAGAGAGTGAGAGGTTAATGAGACATCTTTTTTTGGCAGATAAAAGAGAACTAATATTGTCCTGATCAAATTAAGATTATCTTAAAATTGACTGCAACCCTGTAGGACATGCTTTCGATGTTTTGGGGATGTGAAATACCACATCCCTCCTGCCCTGGAGTTCATGACATGGTGGTTAACGTGCATGTCAGTTGGCTGTCAGATCCTTCAAAAGTTCACTGCGCACCAAGGTGAATAGGCTGATATTATGCCCGCGAAGCTAAGCTACATGTTTGATTTTTCAAGTTCTTTACATGCAAATATTGTGAATATGTTAATTTGTTCATCCGTTTATCATCAATATCTTCTAATTTCTTTACAGGTAGCATTTCATCTCTTTTCAAAATGAAAAGTTATGGTAAAGGGTAGACAACGGATTGCCATTCCGCAGCGAAGCGCGGAGGGCCGTGTTTCTTTCCATCATGGAAATTTATTTTCAAAGGGAATCTTGCATGCATGAAGTGCTAAATGAAGTCTATTTACAAAACTTTTTTAGGGATGGGTGCAACTTTGCGTGACGAATCTGACGAGCCTAATTAGTCCATGATTTGCTACAGTAATGTTACAGTAACCATCCTCTAGTCGTGCGGTCAAATGCCTCATTAGATTGGTCTCGTGAAATAGTCTAATATTGTGAATGTAGTTTTGTAAACTGACTTTATTTAATACCTTTAATTATTGGTAGAAGGGGCTGAAAAACTTTTTCCATCTTGAAAGAAACAGGCGCGACACTTGCCGGCAGGCTGATCAGTCGTCTCTGCAACCCTGCAATATAAAACTCACACGAGAAGAAATATCTACCGGGCCGGAGGAATCTGGCTGACTTGGCCCGTGCGAATGTGCTCCTGAAAAGAATAAACTTTCCTGACAACCGGGCCAGCATCGCTGCACTGTGGGCTTGCCATTGGGCCTCTATCTAGTCACCACCGACCGGTCGTGCTCTTCTCGCCCGGCCGGCCACTTTGCGCCGTCGTGCTCTTCTCGCTCGGCCCCAACCAACCCCGGCCCTCCGGTCTCGTCTCCAGAAGCTTCCGAGCCCCCGCGGCCGGGCCGGTCGCCGGACGCGTGGTCTAGAACCTTCCACAACCCTCGCGACGTGTCTCGACGCCCCGTACGGCGGGGTATTTAGCCTCCGGCCACCGCCCGCCCGCCGCTCTTCTTCCGCCACCGGATTCACCACCGACCTTCCCCTTCTTCCCCCTTTTCACAGCGCAAAAATATCTTCCCCTCCCCCATCGCCTTCTCCAGCCTCCACCCAACAGCACCAACACAGCAGCAAGTAGCTAAGTATCCTGCGAGATTCTCTCCGCGGGATTCGCCACTTGTCCGGGCGATTCGAGCTCCGTATCGCGCGAATCGAGCTCTTGGCCGCCGGAGCCGGGTTCCTCCTGCCGCGATTGGGGGGAGTTCCATTCCGACCAAAGAGGCAGGCAGCTCAATCGGATCGGGGGTTCTTAGAGTTCTGGGGCGGCGGCGGCGGCTGCGGTGCGGCCATGGACCCGTCGGCGGCGGCCGCGGGCATTGTGAAGGAGGAGCTCCTGGAGCAGCAGCACCAGCCGCTGCAGGACGGGGTGCGCGGCGGCGGCGGGGACGCGCCGCGCCCGATGGAGGGGCTGCACGAGGTCGGGCCCCCGCCGTTCCTCACCAAGACGTTCGACCTGGTGGAGGACCCGGCCACCGACGCCGTCGTCTCGTGGAGCCGCGCCGGCAACAGCTTCGTCGTCTGGGACCCGCACGTCTTCGCCGACGCGCTGCTCCCGCGCCTCTTCAAGCACAGCAACTTCTCCAGCTTCGTACGCCAGCTCAACACCTATGTGAGTGACGGCTTCCTTTTTCCCCTTCGGAGTCGTCGTTGCTTCTTGTTCTGGATCACGGACTGCTAGCTAATGCTGATGTGATATTTTACGTTTGGTTGTGTGGAATTGTTGGTTGCATATACTGTTTCTAAACTGTGGTGGTCAGATAGAGGCATCTGAATCCTGACTGTTTCTTCATCTTCCCGGAATGCTTGAGCTGCTGTTGCAATGTCAGCAGCATCTTTCACGTTTGCCTCAGGTTTTAGGGGCTATAAATCTAGAACGTCATGCTTGCCGCGGGTTTTAGGGGCTACAAATCTAGAATGTTTCAAAAGAGTGTCAGTCAGTAATGCATTCAATGTGCTACGTTTACCTGAAATGAGATGAGGCAAACGTCCTCAGAGTCTACTTGCAAATCTTCATTGTGCACTGTTATATATGGAGAGTAGTTGCATTGATTGATGCATGTGTATGAATTAATACTTGACATTTGATTTCTGATCACACCTACTACGGCATTGGGTTGTACACAGGATTAGTTTTTAGGAGATTATAGATAGCATGAGCCAACACTACCCATAGTTGATGGCCGCTGAATTTCTGAACAGAAAAGATAGCTGCACCCGAAGATAATTAGGATTTTGAACATATCCAACAGTATCTCAGGTTGTGTGGGGAGTAGTTAGGATTCAGTGCTTTTTACCTTGATTTTGATTGATGCATGTGTATGAATCAATACTTCCTTGAATGTGTTCATGCTTGAAAGAATAGATCCTCCAGTGAGCCCCATCTTAAGGTGAGGCAAGGAGAGGAGAGATGAACACTTCCAACAAAAAGTATAATCCTGACATGGTTTCCTGAACTTTCTTGTTGTAGCTAGATGGAACAAGATACTGGATGAAGTACAAGAACCAGATTGTTTTGTTCTAGAAGACTACTGATCACCTTCAGATGCTATAGTATACTGCTGCTCATTACCATTGTTCCTGTTATCCTCATTGCAAATTATAGAAAAATATGAGCTGAAATTTGCAGAGGAGTTTTTGCCAAAGCTAGCATATTGGCTTGTGGCTGTGACCTGACTGTGGTCTCATCTTGACTGTTGCAATCTGCAGGGCTTCAGAAAGGTTGATCCTGATAGGTGGGAGTTTGCAAATGAAGGTTTCCTGAGGGGTCAAAGGCACCTACTGAAGACAATAAAAAGGAGGAAGCCACCATCATCTGTGCCACAATCACATCAGCAGCAGACTCCTGCTTCTTGCCTGGAGGTTGGTGAATTTGGATTTGAGGAAGAGATTGACAGGCTGAAGCGCGACAAGAACATCTTAATCACAGAAGTAGTAAAGCTAAGGCAGGAGCAGCAAACTACTAAAGATCATGTGAGAGCCATGGAAGAGAGGCTAAGAGTGGCTGAGCAAAAGCAGGTACAGATGATGGGGTTCTTGGCAAGAGCAATGCGGAATCCAGAGTTCTTCCAGCAGTTGGTCCAGCAGCAAGATAAGAGGAAGGAACTCGAGGATGCCATCTCAAAGAAAAGAAGGCGACCAATTGACAACGCTCCATTCTACAGCACTGGGGAAACAAGTCAGAATGAGCAGCTTGATTCACAGTTCATGTTCGATTCAGGTGTGCTTGATGGGCTCAGTGAACCTGGAATACCTGAGCTGGAGAATTTAGCAGTGAACATTCAGGAGCTTGGAAAGGGCAGTACAGATGGTGGAAAGATGGATCAAGCTAATGGCCAGTCAGAGCTGAATGATGACTTCTGGGCAGAGCTATTGATCGAAGATATTGGAGACAAGGCAGCAGAGTTGGACGGAAGAACTGAAGATGTGGATGACCTTGCTCAACAATTGGGGTATCTGAGTTCTTCTAGCCCAAAGTAGAGTTGTGTTTGTAATGGTTCACCCGACAATTACTGGTGCTTTCCGTACTATTGCAGATCATCTTGAACAACCTGGTACATTTCAAATTCAATGACACAAACCTTTTATAATACTAATGTAGATTAGTGACATTTATCGAATATGCAGGAGTAAATATTAGAGTAGCGATGGATCTTGCTGACTGACAACCATTGATATGTTTTGTGCAATGGCATCTTCAGAGTTCCTCTTTGTTTTTTTCCTGCTTACTCCCGACTGAAGCATTCTCAATTGCTTCTTGTTCAGTTGACTGGTGGAGGTAAGCTGTTCTGAGGTGTAAATATGGAAGTCCTAGACCGTGGACCCCACTGCCTTGACGCAGAAATCTCAGTGATGTAAGTATGCTGCTTCAGCTGCCCCTCTGCAAAGAAGTATGCATGTTCACGCCATTGCATTGTTACACTGCCATGTGTACTTATGTTCAAATTCTTTGATGGATGCAGGGGAGAGATCTGTGATATGTTGGCTAACCTTTTCACGCGGAGTGCCGGGTGTGACCGGCAAAGAGGTCCTATAGACACAAGACTAAGTCCTTATCCTGTACTCTTGCAACTGGAAGCTGCGGAAGTGTTCTACTGTAACATCCAACAATCATTCTGGTGTGCCGGTGCCATACCGTGGCCATACCGTGGACGGAGGTCAGGTTCCAGCGTTGGGCTGTAGGTTGAGTACTAGAGTCACTCTCCATGTGCAACCGGTTTAACCTGAAGACATCCTTAGCTTGCTGTTTAACTGATGAGCATGATATTTTTGTTCGCAACATTGTGATGGTCATTGTACAAAGTTGTAAAATTGGACCGAATTTGAACAATTTAGCATCTTTTCTTCTTTTTCTGGACACCTTGGAGACGGTCTCTGCATTTTCTTTGCATTTGACAACTGCCCAACTCTAGTCTGATGCTTGCTGAAGTTAATTGGCTTCTGCAGTTTGCCACACGTTGTGCGGTTTCTTTTTGCCATCTACAAGCAGCCGCGGCATGTGTACTGTCACTGTTAGAATGAAGTTGTGCAGCAATTGCTCACATTAGTGGATTGAGGTGGTTCAGTGATGTTGAAAGCTCTGAACCCGGAGCCCATCAGAGGTTACTAGTTGAGGTAAGAATAAAGCGTGGCCACTGTTAAGAGATGTGGACAGCAAAGGATGGTGGGGCGTTGCAAGGCACGTAACCGGAGAAAGCCAAAGAGGCACAAGTAACACGCCACTAATTTTGTATGGTAGCAGATGTAAAGGCAATATTCAGGCTAAACAAAGGATGCTTATCCCTTTCCTGTCATTGTGAGCACATGTGAAGACATCTGACAGAGAGAGACAAGGAAATGGGAGAACATGCATCAAGATAGTAACAATTCACATACCGTCACTTCATCAGTCCATTGCCTAAACAGTGAAAAAGGCAAATGGGCATCAGATGCACGGCACACTTAGCACACGGCACCTTTCAATGTGACTTCCTTTCTCCCATGGCAAACAGAAGAAAAATGACAGAACATAAACAGACGATTTTGTACACTAGGATTTGGAAAACCGAAAACATATACTGGACCTAGGTTATCGGTATATAATCAGCTAAATGCATGTTCTGAATTTGGGAATTGCGAACCAGTTAAAGACGCCCGACTGAAGTTTCCTGGCTACCATCAAGAAAGAAAAACTATTACATTGTTGATACCATACTGTAATGCTCAAGTATTAGTTTTCACATAGGTTGAACACATGAAAAGTATTCCATATATCCTAACAAAGTTGAATAATTGTATGAATGATGTTATAGTCCCCTGTACTCTGTATATAAAGATGACTATCTTCACAGATATATAACCGCAAGTAAAATTCTTTTTTTTTGCACTTTAATCTGCTAGACAAAAGTAAAATGAGAAACCACCGTATCCCTAAGATTTTGATTTAAAATTCAAATACAAAATGAATTTAGGAACTTTGGAGCTGGAACATTTTTACCTGTTATTGCCAGTAACCAGCCAGGTATGCCGAGACTTGAATCCCTAGTTGGAAGAGATGCATTAGATCCAACCAATAAGCAGGAGTGCCCACAATGCCAAAGGGAGGAATTAAGGGAAAGAAAGGGGCCCAAACATTCTCATCAGTGGGGCTAGTTTAGCACACCATCTTTGGGCCAAAAGCATGGATGGAATAAGAAAAGAAGACACACAAAAGATGGAAAAGATTAAAGCAGCAAGCAAGGAATTATAAGACCAGTACCATCCCCAAACCACCAAAAAAACAAGCATGGGCAGGCTAAAAGAGCATGTATCAGAGATTCAGAAAGACGGAGGAAAGAAACCTTGTTTAAGACTGATCAAGCCTGCAGAAAAAGGGAGGCCTTAGAGAGGGACTAGGGACAACAACACCAAAGAGTGGATGTATGGTCTCATCTGATCTGACTTTAGCCCAGGATTGCCTTTCCAAAACACCCTTACACTAGATACACTAGTACACTACATACTTGCAAGTAAACAGAAAGTAATCTTTGACCATCAGTCACAAGGTGTATGCAAACATACTCTGAATGAACAATCCTGATAAATGGGGCACAGAATAAATCAAAATTGAAGGAAGAAGAGGTTCAATGAGTGGGTGTGCTCTGCTGTAACTTTTGCTTTCTTTGTAGGGGTGAGCCTGACCCCTTGTGTGTGTGAAGTGCATGCTCTATGTCCCACCTCTGTTTCTTTTTCTCTCATTTTGTTTTGCTTCCAGTCCTTGCTGTAGTTCCAATGGTCTTCACTGACTACAGTGCAGGTGCAACCAGAGCTCCAGCTGGGATTAGAAACAGGGCAAAGTAGAAAAAATATGTGTACTACAGTATGGCTAATGTATTTATGCTGATTACTTAAACTCCGCACCAACCAATTTACTCCATACAGAGAAAATAGAAAAAGCATAACAGAAATCATACTAATCTTAGTATTTTTTTACCAGAAATAATCATAGTCCGGCCTTTCTTCTGTAAAAGAGGGAAAATTGTAATAAAAAACCAGAGCTTTTAACACATCTTCCTGATTATTAGTTTATGGTATAAGCTTGGTTGCTGGAAATGAAAATTGGACTAATCTTGTCTATCTATGTAAAAGGAAGAAACTAGGATGCACTACGCAGACCATTTCCTTCCTCTTCAGTTGGCACTTTTGTGTTACTAGCTAGTATACATGTATATGTTGGCACCGTCATGGCCTCATCAGTTACCATAAAAAACCATGCATGGGAAGGCTAAAAGAGCATGGATGCATCAGAGATACATTCAAAAAGATGGAGAAAAGAAACCTTGTTTAAGACTCTGATAAAACCTGCAGAAAAAGCGTAGAGACAAGACTTGATGACTGATCTGACTTTCAAGCCCTAGAAGACACAGCCTTTCTAAACACAAGATACACTATGCCTGCAAGTAAACAGAAAGTAGTCTTGAAACATCAACTCATAAAATGTATTGCAAACAAACTCTGAATGAACAATACTGAAAAAATCAACATCAGAGGCGATTGGCAAAAAAAAAAAAAATCAGAATTAAAAGAACAGCATCAATCAATGAGTAGTGGGTGTGCCCTGTGCTGCTACTTTTGCTTTCTTTGTAGGGTGATCCCTTGTGTGTGCATGCTGCTACATAGCCTGCCCTCTTTTTTCTTTCTAGTCCTTGCTATAATTCCAATGGTCTACTCTGACGACAACAGTGCAACAGGGGCAAGTAGAAAAAGAAACAATGTACACTGCCTCAGTATGGCTGATCTATACATAGTGATGACTTAAATTCTGCACCAACCAGTTCAAACTCCACAAAGGTAAAACACAAAATGAAACATAAGTATAATTCATGCTGATCTTAGTATGGGAGATCAATAAAGAAAAATTAGTGCCTTTTAACACATCTACCTGATCATTCGCTTGTAGCAAGTGCTGCAAATAGAAGTTGAACAAGTCCTCCTGTGTAGATATGTAAACATATATGCTATTTCTTCTTCAGTTCTACCTCGATCAATTTCGCAGTTCCAATCAGAAAGATAGTGATATATAGATAGCAACCATACACAGAAGTGCGCTAAAACTCTTTTGTCCTCAGAAAGTATGTGGACACCGTCATGAGCTCATCAGTTACTAAAAATTAAACGTTGGTGCTGGCTAAGCTTTTATCATCACTATAGATTATATCTATATGCAGGTTTGTTACCCATGTTTTCTTGCCTGCTAATTTAAACCAAACAAACATGCATGCATGATGGTAAGTAACTTGCTGATGCACTGATGACCGCCGATCTGCATGTGTGTCTATCTGATCAGTGTATATCTCAAGGCTTTCACCACATGTTGATGCATGCTTGCCTGCATGCCATTGAGAAAAAGGTGCAGAAATTAAAGGGAAAAGATGGCACGGCTGGATGGCCGTAGCTTTTGGGGGTCCTGCAGAGGGAGTGCACTCGATTGCAGCATCTCTACTACACGTAGGCCTTCTTATTCTGGCTGGCTGCAGCAACTAAAGCCTGCAGAGGGCAACGCCAAACCCACACACCCACAGGCCGGCCACAGTACACGCGCGGTGCACCACCACATCCCTAGCTCCTCTCTGACGCCTTTTTTCCGATCCTCTATCTGCTGCAATAATAATCTGATTGCTCCCTCCTCCCTGCTGCTCAAATAATCACACACTTGGACTGGACAGCACCACCAGCAGCTAGAGCTAGCCCTTGAGCTGAGACCACACAAGCACAACAGGGGGAAAGAGAGAGAGGAACTGCAGTCCAGACTGCTAGAGAACACCAAGAAACAGACACGCACGCGCTGGTGCGCTCTAGATAGTGGTGGTGATCATGATGCTCTCTGATCTCTCGTCTGACCACGAGGCCACTGGATCCAGCTCCCATGGCGGGGACATCGCCACCAGCTACGCCCTGAGCGCTCTCTTCCTCGCGCCGGCGGCCTCGGCCACCGCCCCGCCGCCGCCGCCTCTGTCGTCGCAGCCGGCCGAGGCGCCCAGGGCGGCGGGGGCCAAGAGGAAGAGAAGCCAGCCCGGCAACCCAGGTAATTAATTACATACCCATGCATCTTAATTTTCTTCCATCAAGAATCTTTCTTTGGTTTCTCTGACCCTGGCTGCTCGGCTGCCTGCTCTGAATTCTGAAAGACCCCGGCGCGGAGGTGATCGCGCTGTCGCCGCGGACGCTGGTGGCGACGAACCGGTTCGTGTGCGAGATCTGCAACAAGGGCTTCCAGCGGGACCAGAACCTGCAGCTGCACCGCCGGGGGCACAACCTCCCATGGAAGCTCCGCCAGCGCAGCCTCCCGTCCGGCGCCGGCGGCAGGCAGGGCGACGGCGGCGCGCCGCCGCCGCCGCGCAAGCGCGTCTACGTCTGCCCCGAGCCCACCTGCGTCCACCACGACCCCGCGAGGTACTACAGCAGCTTATTAATTAAGAGATCGATGGAGCTCAGCTCGGGGCCAGGGCCATGCATGGAACTGATGGATCGATCGATGGCGCGCGCTGCGCTGCGCTGCGGTTGTGATGCAGGGCGCTGGGGGATTTGACGGGGATCAAGAAGCACTTCTCGAGGAAGCACGGCGAGAAGCGGTGGCGGTGCGAGCGGTGCGGGAAGCGCTACGCCGTGCAGTCGGACTGGAAGGCGCACGTCAAGGGCTGCGGCACGCGCGAGTACCGATGCGACTGCGGCATCCTCTTCACCAGGTAGTGCTGTACTGATGCATGCATGCTCCTGTGTTCTTGATTGACTTCTTGTGCTCATGCATGAAGCCATGTAGGCACACCCTCATCTCATGACTCATGAGCACAGGCTCATCAAGCTTGGTTTAATTATTTTTGGCCCTACCAAGAATTGTTCTTGTGATGGCCTGTTGGGTTTCTTGGTGTTCTTGGTTGGTTGAATGTCAGTTCATGCATGTGCATCCCTTTTTTCTTTACCCATGATCTTGAGCAAGGTAGCGAGCTGCATTCGTGTGTTTATTCAATTTTTTTAGAATCAAATCGATCGATCATTTGGTTACACGAGATCTTATTAGCTACTATGGTCCAACGACTCCCGGTTCCGTCTTACCATATTCTTGAAGGTTTCTAAAACTTAGATCTGAATTCTTAAGTTATTATTACTACCGATACTTCTCTGCTAGTCACGGTTCTTGAACTTGTGTTGTTTGTAATGCCGCCTGCATATATAACCGCATTTGAGAATTTCAATGTTTTCATCTTGCCCTAATTACGCCTCGATGCACATCAGCACATCTTTAGCTACATTTTTTACAAACACAAAAATAGCCACCACATATATATGAACCCCAGGGAACTTGTGGTGCATATATACTTTGATCTTTCTTCAGTCAAAAACCATAAATCCCTGGTCAATGCAGCACGCAACCAAGCAATATATGTTTACATATTTGGAAACAAGCACACCCTGCAACTTCTTTATGGCAGTCCATGCATGTGGCCACCATGACATTTCCTTTCAAAATTTGAACCTGCCTATACCGATCCAAGCAGTCAAGGAATGATTTATGAACACACAAATACTGCAATCTGCTGTTGCAGTGCACTCCAGTAAGATCGTTTTCACATTACCATTTCTTGTTGCATCACGCTTTCTACATAGCAGGGGTCCCCCACACGTACAGTAGATAATAACATGTTCAGCTCCTCAAGTCGAAGATGAACAGTAGTAGTTCACATATGTTACACCAGATATACATCACTCTCTTCTTTCTAAAATCAAGTTAAGTTTCTTTAACTGTAACCCAAATTTATAGAAAACTACACCAATGCTATCTAGTTCCTTAAATCCGCCATGAAATATGTGTTGTTAATGCATTTATTTTGCATTGTATATGTGAATATATATACTTTTCTATAATCTTGATGAAAGTTAAAAAATGACTTAGAACAAAGCTGGAATGGCGTAGAGTGAGTATACTGATTAATTTTCTAGCTTGTTAAGTTTAACCTACACACCTGCAGATACATCTGACTTCTTTTCTAGTGATCTCACAAAGGAAACTGACAAAGGAACCTAGCTAATCATATGACCGAACTTTTCGTCGCCAAAGTTAAATGCAACTTTACATGCACGGATTGCATTGAGTACGCACGCACATGTGCACATATCAACATTGATTTATATATATATATATATATATATATATATATTAAGTGCGACTTGTATTTGTTATTCTGGCCAAAGCTGATTAACAAATATTTGTTCGCAAAATTTT
>OAMR01000550.1:812207-827516 GCA_900205405.1 Echinochloa crus-galli
TGATCAGAAGCTCGAGCCTGGCCCTCGAACGGGTTACATCCCGCGCAAGTATAACGAGGAAGCGGACCAGCTAGTGAAAATCGCGTCCGGGCGGCTTACCGTTCCGCCCAATGTTTTCGCCCGCGACCTCGAAAAACCTTCGGTCGATCTCGAGGGTGCCGAACATCCCCCTCGAAAGACTTCGAGACCCTCGGGGGCTGGCGACCCGATGAACGAAAACCCCTCGGAGGGTGATCCCGAGACCCCCGACTTCGAGACATCCTCGATGGACGAAGCCGAAGCAATGGAGATCGATGCCGACCCGCCGCCGCCGCAAGATTGGCGCACCCCATATCTCGCGTGGCTCGATCGAGAGGAGTTACCCTCGGACCGAACTTAGGCTCGCCGCGTGTCGAGAAGGGCTAAATCATTCATCTCGATCGAGGGGGAGCTCTACAGGCGCAGCGCTTCGGGGATTTTGCAACGATGCATACCCATTCCCGAGGGGCGGCAGCTGATTTGCGACATCCACGCCGGCGTGTGCGGACACCACGCGGCGCCACGGACCCTCGTGGGCAATGCCTTTCGGCAAGGCTTCTACTGGCCCACCGCGATGGCCGACGCCAACGAAACGGTGCGCACCTGCGAGGGATGTCAATTCTACGCACGCATGACGCACCTCCCGGCGCATACTCTACAAACCATCCCCGTCACGTGGCCTTTCACGGTCTGGGGGCTCGATCTTGTAGGGCCCTTTCGACAAGCGCCCGGGGGTGATCGACAAGTTCTGGTTGCGATCGACAAGTTCTCAAAGTGGAGGGATACGCCTAAAGCAAGCGCGCCCCCTCTGCAAGATACACCGTACAGATCGCACTGTAGCTCGCACTGTAGTACGCACTGTACCCACGACTGTAATCCTTCTCCCCCTTGAACTATAAAAGGGAGAGGCAGGAGCCCTGTAGAAGGGGGACAGTTCGCACGCCTTGGCTCACGCTGAGACACGAACACACAGCAACACACACCCGATGATATCAGACACCCACCTTCTTCCACCTCTGATCAGGGACCTGGGGACCGCTTCTCCTCTCCCACGAACACTTGTAGCCCCCCACTACAAGCACCCCGATGCAAGCTAATACGAGTGCGTGAGCACACCCCTGCTGGACGTATGGCCCCGTGGCCGGAACCAGGATAAACCCGTGTCCTTGTGTTAGCTTCCGCATCGACCATCAAGGGACGAGACACAACGCATTTCTGTGCGGTGAAGGGAGTGCCGGCCATTTCCGACACCGACACCATGTTTTGTTCTTAAGAGATATGAGCTGGGTACATAGAAATAGCAAGAGGTAAAAAAGGATGAAACAGACATGAATGTGGTAACATTGCCGAAACAGTACAAGTTTCTCGGAAACAGGAGTTCTAAGGTAAAAAAGCAGTGCAGGCCTGAGGGAAAAGTAGCAGAGGCAGGAAAAAAGGTAGTAAAATTTTGTTAGAGGTAGCACCAATGGGGTTCAACATCTTTATCTTTACATGCTTGTATGGTATCCTTAGCTAAATCAAAATGAGGACAAAGTAACGTATTCCGAATTTCCAAAATTCAAAATATCTGTAATAAAACCAGTGACAGTGAGGCACCATTGAGATAGTCAAGCAGAAACCCCTTGCTCTGTACAGGAAGGCAGCGTCTAGATATGTTGTAATTTCAGTCAATCATATAGGAAACTGAAGTATATCAAAGCACAAACTGAAGTCAAATATGATGGCACATTGAATCACTCCTGTAGAGACTAGATACGATTTTACTTAGAGAATGACATAAAAGCATAGTCATTCAGAAATTGTGCACCATGAAAGACTTCCAACTTATATCCAACTTGTTTCTTTGATCTAGTACATCAAAATGGTACACTGAATATAGAAAGCCAGTGACATCCCGTGGTTCTGGTACACTTTCACAAGCAAATGCATAGTGCTGTTTCTTTCATGTAGATATGAATAAATACAATGCACTCTACTTGATAGGACGATCACGAATTTGCACTTGAAGATGTAATGTGGCTACTTTGGAAGTGGGGTGTTTGCAAGCCTCCAAGAATAAGGCTCCAGGACTCCCAGAAGTCTGGATCCGGCCACCTCACCAGCAGGGACTGCAGCGGAGATTTCTTCGAGGCCTTCTTTGCTTAGCTTTACCTTTATAGCACCAATGTTATCATGAAGGTTCTTCACTTTTGTTGTTCCTAGATTCAAAGATAAGTTATACAACTTGAACTTGTGTGCATAATCAGATATATCTTCTATGGTATTTGAGAAAACAAAATAGTTTATCTGGCTGTTGAACTGCAGTAGTATTTCTATCTATATATGAAGCATAAGGGCATTTAAACTAACTAAACATCAAATGAACTATAACAGCTACATGGGAAAACCATCTCACAATTACTCTAGAAAATAATGACTTAACATAGTTCTGTAAGGGAAGAAAAGAACACTACACGGAATCTGATCCTGGAGTCGCAAGTCACAACGCATACTGGAACGGAGAACATCTGTTAAGTTTGTAACAGCCAAGATGACAGTAGGAAATTGCTTTCTACTGAAATGATAAGGAAGAGGTAACAATAGATGACACATTGTGGTATGTGAAAGAACATAATAATACAAAAAATAGTTTATACTGAGTCAAATAATTAAAAATTAGGCATTGCTGTTGTTTTGGAGGTCACGGTGGTAAAGCATGACAAACAAAAGATTGTTCAAAGTTACTCTTCACTTCCTGCATCTAAAGAAAAAATGCAAGGCAACACTGTAATAAAGAAGGCCAACAGGCAGGCTAACTGCCTAACCATGAAGGCATTGCTCAAATTGGCTCACCAACAGGCAGGCCTAACTGCTTAACCATGAAGGCATTGCTCAAATTGGCTCACTCATTCCAATATCTGGTAGAAGATCTCTACTAGATTCATTATAATATTGCTAACTATACGCACTGTTTAAAGAAAAAGAAAAGAAAGGATGAAGGCTTACACATTACTGCTCAGTTCAGCCAGCCTCTCTGAGTCAGAAAATCAACATTGCACGCCACTAATTATTCAGCTACTGCAATATATTGGTCTGTTCAAGGAACATGTGTTTATTTCAAAAATTGTTATGCACACACTGTAAACTTATCTACTTCCTTCAGAGTAGAAAAAACTTTATATTCTTCTAAACTACTACCTCCTTCCCAAATTATAGTTTGTTTTGGCTATTCTAGATACAAGGATTTTGCTATGCACCTAGATATACACTATGCCTAGATAAATAGTATAATCTATGTATCTAGAAAAGCCAAAACGACACATATTTTGGAACGGAGAAAATGATTTCAATCTATGAAGGCTACTCAGATGAAAATTTGTGTAAGCTCAGATCATTCAAATTACTGCAAAGGCCTGATCAAGCATAAGTAATGCACTACCATCACAGCAAAACCTCATAAATACAACTGTTATCAAATAAGTAAAACCTGAACTTCTGTCATGCTTGAAAGGTTATAGGCCAGTGTTTTACAGGCAGCATCCAGGGGGGCAATAAAAAATTGGGTGGGTTCTTGATGTAAATAGGTCCTGATCGTTTTTTTTCTAAAATTGGTCTGCTTAATCATAGCTTAAACGGCCATATGATGCTTATTTGTTTGCGCATGGATGTACCTTTTACATCTTATAGCTGATCCAACCATCAGATGTTTTCAAAGTTCATTAAATTTTCGACAAAGGGGCTTTTTTCTAACTGCGCAGGCAGAGTTTTAGTTTTCCTGTGATGTGAAAGGTTTGAATCCTGTTTGCAGAGATGTCAAGATATATTACCAGGGATTGGAACCACATCTTCTCCTTGATGAAGAACCCAGGAGATAGCAAGTAGAGAAGGGGTGCACTTATACTTCTTGGACAACATTTCGAGTCTTGTATACAGAACTTTATTCTTCTCCAAGTTCTCCCCAGTATATCTAGGATGTCTAGACTGAGAAGGAGCAGAGGAGACACTACGTCACGGAAAATAACATCGATATCTTTGAGGGGAAAAAATGACTATGTAGAGTAGATTTCATTTTACCAATAAACTTTCTGATGGTACACTCTCTACAGCTGCCCTGCCACCAAAGAAGCCACGGGCAAGTGGGCTGTATGGAACAATTCCAATCTCAAGCTCCCTGAATGCAAGCAAAGCTTTTTATTACGGCATGACATTGAAGTTCAATGAACCAGAGCTTAGAAAGATGAGGCATAAGTTAACTAGGAAGCACAATGTATAAGAAAGAGACAAATTGAATACCACCACAACATTGCCGAAAGTGTCTGCACTGAAAAACAGTAAATACCTAAAATGCATAACTCGAAACAGACAAAAAAACTCGGCCGGGTGGGGAAAGACCGCCCCACCGGTATTATCTTAAGAAGCCTCGCCTTCCCCGACCGAGAAAATCCCCGAACCCCGGCCCCGCCTTGACACTAGGATCCGTAACCCCTGGGAATTGCCTGGGCCATACACAGTCCTCAGGCTGACCTGGGCCGGTTCTTAACTAGTGCTTTGGCACACGGGACTGGCGAGGGGATTTTTTTTAACCACAACCTGAAATTCGCTCCCACAGGGATTCGAACTCAGGACCTGTGGAGTGCCGCTCGAGTGTCTTAACCGCTAGGCTAAGCACCCTTTGGCAACTCGAAACAGACAAACAGTCCATATTCTTCCATTGTAATGGGTTCAATAGACAAAGTTTCCATTGCTGTTAAATCAAGAGTCAGCATAACATATTATGTAAACCGGGGTGAATATAATGAGAGATATATTAATCAGCCTTAGCTCCAATCACGTATATTATGTCACCAGGTCCACATACTTTTGACATATAAGTAAATAAACTTTAAAAAATTTACTCATACAATTACTCATACATAGATCTGATAGAGTGTATACATTCTTAACGTAAACAAAAGCACGATAAGTTTTCTCTCCAATTTCAAAGATTCCTTTTTTAATCAATACAAAGTAATTTTCCAACAGAACATACTGTGAACAATAAAATTTCATCACTGCCACGTGCACCATACATGATACATGGGCATTCCATAAGAACCAATCATCCTAATCAAGGATCCAAGCATGAGTTCCAATGGAAAAAAGGGATTGTATCAAAAGTTAAAACATAAAATTTTCATGATACATCAAAGGCTAATTTTTTTTCTGGAAGTAGAGTAGACAGCAAGTGGGAGAGGAACTGGATGAACCTGCAGACTGGTATTATATCTTCTTCTATATCTCTGGTCCATAGCGACCACTCAAACTGCACTGCAGTAATTGGATGAACTGCATGTGCCCGTCGAATGGTATCTGCACTAGCCTCTGACAAGCCAACATACTTTACTTTCCCTTCTTCAACCAACTTCTTGAGTTCCCCCATCTACACACTCATTGATGACATCAGGGAGAACGGACAAAATGCAAACTACAAAACATAGTTCACAATGGACAGATACATACCGTTTCCTCTATAGGCACTGACTGATCAATTCGATGCTGGTAGTAGAGATCAATATAATCAACAGCAAGGCGCTGAAGACTTGCTTCACAACATGCCCGCACATAATCTGGAGTGCCCTTTACAAGCATGCCACTGACATCAAATCCAGCAATGCCAAATTTGGTGGCAACTTGTACCTTCTCACGGGGGTAATCCTTAAGCGCCTTCTCAACAAAAATATCTTCATATAATACTGATGAAAAGTATATATTGTGTACCAAAATGTGTTTTAGGTACAAAATGAAGGAGGAACAGGATAACTGATACAGGGCTCAGACTGCTCCATGTCATATGGAATAGGCACATCAGTGACCCAAGAGTCAATGAAGCCCAGGGTTGCAAGTTACAACTTAGGAATGCTAGCTCATTGGCTTTAGAAAGGGTCATCATAAAAACCAAAATGCTGGCGAGGTATCTCTCATACAGGAAGTAGGGTTTCCACGTAAGATAGTTTTAGCATAAACCATGAGCAAAAGTCAGAATTTTATAGCTCCCATTCTATTGAAAAAAAAATCTGAACCTTGCACACATGTGCTCTCCTGACTCAAAAGATTATATCAAGGAAAATCCAATTTCGATAAATTAAATGATGGATGGGAAGGCATGTGTCTGCTCAGATAATAGTTAAACAAGCATGTGTCTGTTATAGCTTATAAAAGGGTATAGGCAGGTTTGGTTTCTGCAAGGTGTTGATGGTTTTGCAACATAATTACTTTCCGAGCGAATAATTCAGACTTTACCTTCTGACTTCCCTCTTCTAAGCTAAATGTATTTGAAGGGCCTGTATATCAAGGCACAGTAATTTATCATCTGAAATAACATATATGCAATTAAAGATTGTAATTCAACTACCGTTAGTCGCCTGGACAAATGAACTATTGAACTTTTCACACAATCTATGAAATAAGGGAAAAAGGTTCTCTGCGCCTCTGCAAAAACATACAAGTATATCCCTGTGAACCAATACAATCTGAGAGTGATGAAAATGGCAATTCTAGTGCTGGAAAATGGACATATGAGCAGTGACAAAACGAAGAAGAGAAAAGCATCCATAATCTAGAAATTGGTTACCTATATCTATTTGTAAAATTGCTAGAAAACCTTTGCTCTGATGGTTAGAATCCCTCTAGTTATTCTTGTTTGTTAATGATGCTAGTGAAGAAATCCATCGGCTGCCTTTTGCCCATAAAATGGGTTCACTCTTATTAAGCAACAAGAAAGAGGGGAGAGGATCCAGTATTTTATTCCACGAAGGAAGTATCGTGCAATCATTGATTTAGTAGAGTAATGAACTATTAAAATCTTAATCAAAACTACTCAACTAGCCTTGCACTGATCATAAACTCAGATATGTCAAGCAGGTGGTAAGCCACTTATAGGCTTTTTACATAAAAAAATTCACTAGTTATATAAAGTGTGACTCTTTCTTGACAAATTCATATTGCTCTGAACTAACTCAATGGAGAAAATGTCGTGTTTTTGAGTTGAGAAAGGTGATAATTTAAGATGTGTCATAATTCCAGCTATTTTTCACCTGAATGTACAATTTTGGAATTCACCAACATCTTGCTGCACCAATTCATGTCCTAAAATGATATCCTTAAAACAATAAAGATCTTAAAAAAATCCCATGTATAGTCTCCAAGAAACACAATGCCAACATAAACATCTTCAGCCTTATCAAATTCCATCACCATTAAGTCAAATTGGTTATACATAAATTGCTGGGCTGGATTCAGAAGAATTTTACCTTTCCAAGCAGGACCTCGTTGGTGTGTGGCCCATAGGCATCTGCAGTGTCGAAGAAGGTGATACCGCCCTCAAACGCGTGCCTGATGATGGCGATTCCGGCTTCCTCAGGGACAGGGGCGTTGTAGACTCCGGTGAGGCCCATGCACCCGAACCCAAGCTTGGACACCTGCATTTCACATGCGCGTCTTCAATCAACTGATTAAATCCACTAGCAAGACCTGGCCAATGGCAAGAAACCCACAATGCCCGACTGCAAAATCGCATCTTCCTTCGTTTCTTTTCGCAAGATTTGCGATTAAGTGCGGGGATCAAGCCAGATTCTTCACATGAAAACGGAACTGCAGATTTCTTTTTTCCAGCATCGAAAGATTCAAGACCGAATTCGAGAATCTCAAGAACGATTACTAGAATCCGCAGTCAGTTACCTCGAGGCCCTGCGTGCCGAGCTTCACCCTGGGCATTTCGCTCCGTTCCATCTTCGGATTCCCGCACGGGCAGGGAGGGGAAACTGCGTTGACTGTCTGGCCAACAAGTGTGGAGTGGAGTACGGCTGCTGAGGCGAGTTGACTACACGGGGTTTTTTTTTGACGGGTTTTGGACTTTTGTTGTCCATCTGATCGAAGACCAACCGTTCTGATTTTCATCGGGTCAAAATGCCGAAATTAGAAGTGTGGCAATGATCCTTGGGCAAACGAGGAAACAACTTTTGTGCCAAATGCAAGAATTCCATTATTTTGGATTCTAATATCTTAATTCCTTTCTTTTTTATCCGTTTTACAGTAAAAGCCTAATCCAGGCTAGAATGGACCAAAACTTCTCAAACAAACTAGATCTCATACGCTACCAGCCAGTGGTAGACATGTTAGGTTAATTGCCCCACTTTAAATACCTCATAATTTTCTTCCAACAACAATTTATGTTACGGGTAAATAGCAAACATTAAGCCACCAATGCATAACGCGGCCGGCTAACTAGCTATAACAAACTTTATTAGCTCCAAGTAACCCATGAAAAATAATAACAAATGTACAGCCTAAAAGGTTATGACAAGTGATACCGATCTTAACCTGGCTATAAACTAAGTTCAAACATAAAAAACAAGTGCCAATTGCATAACTGTCCTCATTTTCAACTCTAATTATGCGTTTGCATCCAAGCCATTAGTCTGGCCCCTTTTTTGGACTTCACATGATTGCTCCAGTTTGTTTTTCCAAGCGAGTAGTCTGCCCCTGTTATGTGTAGAACAGATAATAGTGCATCAAGTCTAACGCGCGAACGAGTCACCTTTCTTCTCCGGCGTCAGTGCCACCAAAGTAGGGGCCAGGGTTAAGGGGTCGAGGTTACCGGGAGAGATCCGGCGCCGGCGGATCTAGAAGGAGGGTTTGGAGATGGTGGTGGTCATCCCGATGGTGACGACGGGTGACGAGCGGAGAGCCAGGCGGTGATGCCAGGCGGGGCGGTAGGGACCCTCGGGTGATGGTGGCAGTGGCGGGGGTGGAGGAGACGAGTTTCGATGGATTAGCGTTGGCCGCGGTGGTCGCTAGCGGTCAAGGTTGTCGGAGGCAGGGGAGGCGGAGGTGGCGGTGGGTCACGTGCGACCTGTGGTGCATTAGCCTCGTCCTTAATAATGCTAATAGATGGAAGCCATGAGCACCCTGATCTAGATCCTCCCGGACGACGAGCTAGCCTGGCCTCCTAATGATGTGTGTCGGTTGTTTATAGCTTTAGGAGAGTAATTTGATCGGTTTTGAAAAGTTTAGGGGGTGATATAGATCGTTTTCATAGGTTGGGGTTTACGTAGTCCAACCCTCGTAGGTGAGGGGTGATCTAGACTTTTATCTTTAGCTTAACATTAATAAGATTTTTAGCCTGCTAGTACTTAGCCCACGGGTGACGACGGGTGGGGCGTGTGGCGGCCCTACAGTTAGTTAGTTTAGGAAGCACCCATACCATTTATTTGTCAAAAAATGTTCTAAAATAGTTATGATATTTGTTACGGTAATGCTCTGCTACGGCCGTTCGACAGGAGCAAATTTATGGACGGCAGGCTCGCCGCTCACGCCATGTGACTGCACCACGTGTCCAACTCCACACCACATATCTTTCCGCTTGACATTTGCTACGCCAAGCTATTTGGCTCCGGCCTACCCCACAGCATCATCTCCTGCAAGCCTGCGTCGTGTCCCCGTCGCCGCTGCCATCGGCGGCTCTCTCAGTAGGGACTCTATCGCTTCCCCATACGGCCATATCACACCCGTCCACGCTTCTGGAGAAGCTCATCCGAGTAGCAAAGCGATCCTGGTGGTTTGGGGTGGCTAGCAGCTCGACCCCATCCCACCAATAAGTTATCACCGGAATCGGAATTACTAGAGGTGATTTTGAGAAAGTTTGATTTTTTAATGTTGCAGGTGATGATTTAAAATGTTGCAATAATCATTTTATGATGTTGCAATGTATGATTTGTGATGTTGAAACTGGCAATTTTAGATGTTGCAAGAGATCTTTAGGAATGTTGGAATAAACAAATCGGGATGTTGTAGCATGCTATTTTTTCTGGATTGGCTTTTTTTTAATGTTGCATAAGATGTTTTTGTGACGTTACAACGTCTGTTTCATGATGTTGCAGTAGTAATTTTGGGATGTTTCAGATGATGTCATGATTTTAGAGGAGATAAACTCAGTTTTACATGATTTGAGATTTTCTTTGTGTTATTTTTTCGTAAGATTCATGGACGCATTGAGTTACATGAGCTCGTCGGAAGCGTATCCACTGGAACTGGAGGCGTGGAGGCCTGGAGCATGAGGAAGACACGAAGAACAGAGATGAGATCAACCAATGTTGCCTGCAACATAGACTTATGTTTCGGTGGAAATTTCACGACTTCAATCGAACGGCTGATGGCAGTTTCATCGGACCGTTGTCACACCGTCCGACGTTAGCTGCCGGATCAGACGTCCGGGCGCTAGCTGTGCCGTGTTTGTTACACATCTAAACTGAGTTTTGGCGCAAAACTAAAGCACAAAAAGAAGCCCATTTGGCAGCAAAAACTTGTAGCCTAAAAGCAATCAAGTAAATTTTCTTTTGTGCAAAGTTCATCTCTATTTGGAACGCCAATATGTTTATTGTTTGATTAATTCGGTGTGCCTTCTTACTCTGTTACAGCTTCAGTTTTGCTCATGCATGTGAGTGGTAGTTTCAATCGTGGACCCTACTCCTGTGAATACGCGTAGCTAACTCTAGCACATCCGAAAAAACTAGAACAGATCCAATCTCAGTGAAAGAATAACGTCGGTTAATTTTTCAAATAAATATAAAAAAATATGACACATGTGACGGGTTCCGCCACAAACAACCTTACCAACTGATCTATGATCAATTTGATAAAAAAGTTTATCCAGTTGTTAATGCAGTTTATTCAGGCCTAACGTGTGCAGTTACATTGTTGGTCAATGTTTTGTGCAGGCCAGCTTACATGGACCGGTCCGAAGAAACGGCGGTAGGTCTCTCCTTTTTGAGACCTGACAAACACAACACAACAAATATGATATATCCTATCGATGGTTATTTATGCTAGATCGATGCATGCTCTGGCATTGTATATGGGTACTCAAAATGCAGCCAGCGAAAACATGTTGATTGGCCGGAACTTAACAGACAGAGAGAAGGCTTGCAACAATGTCCGAAGAACAGAGAAATGCGAAGAACAAAAAATATATGAGGCATATATGAGGAATAAAGGGTAATCATTCAATACTGATAACAAAACTCCTGAAGAACATAACAAAGACAATGAGTGCATAACTACCCGTCAGGTACAAAATACTTACTGCTGAAATGGAGAACAGCTGCCAAAGTTTGTAATTTGTGGAAACGCTGCAATTTTCTTAGTCTTTGATGCTAAGAAAATAGACAGACTGCTAAGTTTTTTTTAACCAGAAACTACAAATGGATTAGTTACGTACGGAGTATGCAGCAACACCACACAAATTCAGCACAACATATAAACAGTGATTGCCAACAGTTTCGCCACAGGATTTTGCTTAGCTTGAGTTTGCGGAGAGCACCTTTGTATGGAGGCCCAATGGCCCAAAGGCCCATCACACAAGCCGAGTCCTGGAAAGAACCTTTTGCCAACTGAAAGAGGAAGCGTCGCTTTCCCCTCCCCGTGCTCCACTTCTCGTTCTCATTCCTCACTCCAATCAAATCAGGGGAGCCTTGCCACAAAACCCTCCTCAAGAACATCAAGCCCCGAGGGGGGAGCGAATGACGCGCGCCTCTCCATCTGCTGCCAGCCGTTTGTCTCTGCTGCATTCGGCGAACGACGAATGAAGCAGGGAAACACCCTGCGGTTCCATCTGTTGGTATGGTATTCATTTCTCGTTTCTGCACACCTCAATTGTCGGATCCTTCGATCAACTGCGCGAATGTGAACGCCCGACGGCTTGTTCTACGGCTTCCATGGTTAGGGTTATGGGTTATTGCGGGAGGGGTCCGGGTTTTCCGGGATTAGAGAGGAAAGGTTTAATTTTGATGGGAGGCGACCTGACGGTGTGGCGGCGGCTCGGGGTGGGCCGCCGCGGATGACGGAGGACGCCCGGATGGGAAAGGTTGGGGCTGGGGCGACGGAGCCGCGGGGTTAGCCAGGTGAGGACTGTGGTGGCGGATCCGGCATCCCGGCGGCGGGGACTCCGCAGGGAAGGAGAGTAGGACGGTGGGGGCACGGGAGCATATTATTTCTGCTGCTTCGATGGTTTGACATTCGCATAGGAGAAGAACATGAGGAACCAAGGTAGAGGGAGATAAAGAAAAGAGATCCAGTTCGATCGAGATCCGACGCCTATTCATGTACTGCAAAATTTTTCAGGCAATTGAGATAGAGGCATACAGCATTGCACATATTTTTGTGATATATGTGCCAATCGTTGTTGGACACAATCAATTATGGGTTCTTGCTTTCCTTTTAAGGTTATGCCCCCTGTAATTCTTGTTCTATAGCACTGAAGTTGCATGACATCTAGTCTTCATCAATTCAACTAACTTGTTCTGTGGGTAAAATGCAGTGAGGTGAAGCTCGACTTTATATGCGCCCCTTACTTACAAGCTCGCAATGGTTTCGGCAGCATACATCTGCCATGGCGGTGGATTTTCACAGCCACCGTCCTCCTCCTCAAACACCATCACCAGGCACCATCTGCTCAAGATCAACGGCTACTCCATGATTAACAAGACAGTATCCTACGGTGACCACATCAAATCGTACACTTTCCAAGCCGCAGGCTACAACTGGCACATCAACTACTATCCTAACGGCTGCGACAGCCTTATCCTCAAGAACGCCCATGAGCATGTCTCTGTGCAGATTGTCCTTGATGGTACGATCCCTGAGGCTGTAAAGGCACAGTTCGCCTTATCCCTGATTAACCGTGCTGGCCTGCCAGTGCCAGCCACCATACACAGAAGCCCAGTACATGACCTCGCTGGAGGATGGTGGTTCTTGAACTTGATCAGGAAGGCAGACCTGGAGCGGACCCAACTTGGGCTCCTTAGGAATGAAAGTTTCACCATCCGCTGCGATGTCTTGGTCTTCGACAAGTTCTGTGCGCCGGCGAAGGCTCCCTTTGTCGTGGTGCCACCACGCAACCTACACCAGCACCTTGAGGAACTGCTCTACAGTGAAGATGGTACAGATGTCACACTTGAGGCCGGAGGGGAGAGGTTCAATGCTCACAGGTGCGTGCTTGCTGCGCGGTCGCCGGTCTTAAAGGTGAAGCTCCTTGGTCCCATGAAGGAGGGTACTAGCAACTGTACCATACACATCGAGAACATGGAAGCCCAGGTGTTCAAGGCCATTCTGCGATTCATGTATACCGACTCATTGCCAGAAATAAACAAGGAAGAAGAAGTCGCCATGTGGCAGCATTTGCTTGAAGCGGCAGACCGGTTTAACATCCAGAGGCTCAAGCTCTTGTGTGAAGATAAGCTGTGCTCATGCATTGACACAAGCTCAGTGGCGATCACTCTAGCACTGGCTGAGCAGCACAATTGTCAAGGGCTCAAGGAGAAATGCTTTGAATTCTTGAAGACAACCAGCCTGAATGCGGCCATGGCAGCTAGGGGTGGTAAAGGGCCCTCAATTTTGTACTAGAAATTTTAAGGATCGGACCGGATTAGGGCCGGGCTAAAATAATACTAGTTTTTGAGCTAAATTTTGTTAGGGCCAAGTTAGATTGTGAAGGAATAAACGGGTCACGATCCGTTTCCACCCCTAGTCACCACACTCACAACCGTTGGATCCGCCTGGTCTGTGTCCCTGCTTTGTTTGGTCCTTGTATTGCTTTGGAGAGCCGTTAGCTTTCAATCTGTGATTCAAAGATATTCATTCTTATGAAATCATATGTGCTGATCTAGTGAATATAATCCTCCTTCAGTCAATTAACTGGATGGAGAGCTCCTTTGCTGATTGTGGCATGTGTTCTTTTGTTGTGTGTACCGATGCATCAAGGATTGGTTGCAAGACTTGCCCGTAAAAAAAATGCATTGGTTGCAAGCGAGGCACTGAATCTGTTCAGCTTCCTAGTTTCTGTGCCTTCTTCGGCAAGTTCCTAGTTTGTGTCTTGCTTAGGCAAGTTTCTAAAACTGGCTGGAGAGAGCATGCATGGCTTTATTACTGCAGATGTACTAATGCAGCTGATCCATTTGCGATTTGTAGTTGCTGGATACTAAGAGGTGATGGATGGATAGAGTTGACCAGAAATTTCATGATGCGAAAAGCTCGCGTACTCACACACACATGCACACGGTCGCACGAATGCATACAATGACACATATGATGCATCATTAACCAGATATCGGATTTGCGGTATGGTTTGCGAATAGAAATACCATTACTTAAATCCATTATCTATTGATAAGCTAAAATATTCCTTAGTCCTTTTGGGAAGGCTGGGCTACCGTTAATTGTGGCCATTTCGTCATTGCTTGGCTCAAGGTACTGCCAAGTACAGTAATGGGTTCGAAATGACATTGTATATTGTTGGAATCCTTGAAGCTGAATATACATCAACAAAATCTGGTTTGTTCGTAACATGTTCATTGAACCTGGTACAGCAAATAGAAGTTTACACTAGACAAACAGTTTACTCAACATAAATTTTGAAGCAAAAAGGTACTGTACGTCTGTACTGCAGTGGGAAAGCAACAAGGAAGACCACACAGGAGAAATGTAGTTAAAGTACCCAAACAGGAGAAATGCAGTTAAAGTACCAAAGAAAAATCTAGTGAAATTATGTGATAGAGACATAGAGTTCCGCCGTGCAGGTTGGACTGCTAACTTGGCTGTCTGAGATTATTTCATTGCATGCATACTAGATGTGCAATGAAACAAAATACTTCATCAACCAATACTCCATTTCTCTTTCCCAGTAGGAAAAAGATCAGAATAAACTGTATGCTTTTATCGAATAAAGGCATGGCTAATGAAACTAATACAAGTTGCAAAACAAAGGATTACTAAGCATTTAGAGATAACTGCATCTCACCGATTTCAATTTTCATGTAGTCAATAAGAATCAACTAGTAGGCCATTCCATAAACATTTCAGTTATCATTCAGCAGTCAGACCAACTGGCAAACAAAGTGGCAGAAATTTATTTTTAGAAACCAATAATTGCAGGGGGTTAATCGGTTAGTGTTCATATTAATAACAACTACATGTATAGCTTGCAATTAAGCCATGCCACTAACAATGAAATCACCGGTGGCTCTTGTGTGTGTGAGAGAGATTGGCATAGGGTTTGAGGGGAGAGGGTCAACTGCGCTGCTCGCGTCGCCCCGCACGGCGACTGAGCGGCGACTCGAAACCCTAGCCGCCCACCCCCCGCTCCTCCCTCCCGTCGCGCCGCCGCCCGAGCGGGCCGCTGGTTGCTCGCGCGCCCGCGGTGAAGGCGGCGGCGGGACCCTTTCCCCTCTCCCTGGCGGCTTCGGGTGGGCGCGGCCGCGGAGGCAGTCGGAGCTCCATTGA
>OAMR01000550.1:832422-864977 GCA_900205405.1 Echinochloa crus-galli
GCGCCACTCTAACAAGTGGTATCAGAGCCGAAGGTCGAGGAACCTGTAAAATCTCAGTGGTCACATTGTGACGGGGGAGCCCGTTAGCGTCACGGAGCAGCCCCGTGAACGCCTCCAGGTGCTGCAACTGGAGGATTTAAACTCTGGGCCTACAATAACCTCTTCTGATGGAAGAGTTGGGTCCGATGTGTGACAGGGGAGATTGTTAGGTTTAGTCCCACATCGAAAATTGATGATGGGGGAGCACAACATATAAGACGTTGGCAGTCCTCACCTATCAGACTAGTCTTTTGGGTTGAGTTAGGCCTAGGCCTTGATTGGTTGTTGCTCCGTTGGACCTGGGCTGAAAGTTGCGCCGGCCCGTGGGTGCAGCGGCACGGGCCGAATCCGCTGCGCGTTTATAACAACATGGAATCAGAGCAGGATTTAGGGGTCCGCGCGCGCGCCGCGTGGCCGCTCGTCGCGGCCGCCGTCGCGGCTCCCTCGAGTGCGCCCGCCGCTCATCGCGGCCCGTCCTCGCCTCCCGTCCTCAACCCTCGTCGCGGCTCCACCTACTCCGCCCGTCGCGGTGCTCCTCTGTTCGTCGACCTCGACTCGTTTGTTTGCCGCGGATTCGTTCTTCTCCAGCTTTTCTGTTGTTGCTGATTCATCTCTCGTTGTGCGTGCTGCTGTGGTGACTTCCTCTTCACGGTGGTACTCTGCTGCATCTACTCCTGGTGATATCTGTTCCTTTGCCTCTCTGCTGTTGGTCCTGTACTGCTGGTTTTCAACATGTCTCAGTCCAATACAGTGTCACATTTCAATGCCATTGTTGTTAATATCACTCTAGATGGTCAGAATTATCCAGAGTGGGCTTTCTGTGTAGAAACTGCTTTGAGGGGCACTGGTCTCTGTTTACATCTAACTAATGATGCACCTGCACTTAAAGCTGATGGTAGTAATGCTAAAGAAGTCACTGATTGGCAAATTAGTGATGGGAAAGTGATGGCTGCCATGGTCAACAGTACTAAGCAATCTATGATTATGAGTCTGTCTAAGTTTAAAACTGCCAAAGCCATCTGGTCTGCCCTGAAGGATAGATTTGTTCAGGATAGTGGTGCTCTTCTACATACTCTCATGCAGCAGACTCAAACCATTGCACAAAATGATCTGTCCATTGATGATTACTATTCTGCCTTTGATCGTCTGGTAGGCTCTTTGACATCCATGATAGGTGTTTGTGTTGCTGATCAGTGTCCAGCACACAAATTTATTGAGACGTTCTTTGTATATCGCTTTGTCATGGGAGTAAGGGATGAATTTGATTCTCTTCGTAAAAGGTTGTTACATGATTCCCCTAACTTAACCATGGCACGTGCTTTATCTGAGCTAATTGCTGAAGAGACTCGCCTTCGGTCTATGTCTGCTGCATCTGTGTCAGCATCTCACAGTGTTTTGGCAGCTTCTCAGAGGTTCAGCAGACCTAAAGGTACTTCTTCAGAGCCATGTAAGCATTGTGGCAAGAATACTCATACTGCAGAAAATTGTTTCTCTGCGCATCCAGAAAAGTTGGCTGAGTTTCGTGCACGGAGGGCTGCTCGTGCTTCTCGTAGTCGTGCTACAGCACCTGCTCCTAGAGGTTCTGTGTCTATTGCTGCTGCCTCACCTGTCAGTGCTTCATCATCTTGGGTGCTTGATTCAGGATCCTCCTTTCATGTGACATCTGATCAGTCCCAGCTTGTTGGTTGCAAGTCAGTCAATGATGGTGCCTCTATTCAGACCGTAGATGGTACATCCTGTTCTATCACTCATGAGGGTTCTCTTTCTACTTCTCACTTTTCTGTGCCTGATGTCTCCTTTTTACCTAAATTGTCTATGAACCTTCTCTCAGTTGGTCAAGTAACAGATCACAATTGTTTTGTTGGATTTGATGACTCATCTTGTTTTATTCAGGATCGTCGAACCGGGACTGTACTTGGGACTGGCCATCGCCGTAAAGGTTCATCTAGCCTCTATGTCCTCGACACTTTGCATCTTCCTCCGTCTTCCGCGCGTGTGTCATCCGCTGCATGTTCATCCACTTCGTCCTTCACAAAGTGGCATCATCGTCTTGGTCATCTTTGTGGGTCTCGTTTGTCTACATTAATCAATAAAGGTTGTTTAGGCAATACATCTGTTGAGTCTAGGTTTCATTGTAAGGGTTGTAAGCTTGGAAAACAAATACAACTCCCATATTCCTCTAGTTCTTCCCATTCTACTAGACCTTTTGATCTTATTCATTCAGATGTATGGGGTCCTGCACCTTTTGCTACAAAGGGTGGTCACAAATATTATGTCATTTTTATTGATGACCATTCTCGATATACATGGATTTATTTCATGAAACACCGCTCACAATTGTGTTCCATATATCAGTCTTTTACTCGCATGATTCACACACAGTTCTCTACACCTATTAGAGTTTTTCGCTCCGACTCTGGTGGTGAATATTTGTCTGATGCTTTTCGGCAATTTTTATCCTCTGAAGGTACTCTTGCTCAGCTCTCTTGTCCTGGTGCTCATGCACAAAATGGCGTTGCTGAACGCAAACATCACCATCTTATAGAGACATCTCGCACACTTCTAATTTCCTCTTTTGTTCCTGCTCGTTTTTGGGGTGAAGCTGTCTCCACTGCAGTATACCTTATAAACAGACAACCCTCGTCCAAACTATCTAACAAATGTCCTGGTGAGGTACTTTTTGGTACCCCTCCCAGCTATGACCATCTTCGAGTTTTTGGTTGTACATGCTATGTTCTGCTTGCCTCTCGTGAGCGAACGAAGTTGACTGCACAATCTGTTGAGTGTGTTTTTCTGGGATATAGTCCTGAGCATAAAGGCTATCGCTGCTATGATCCTTCATCTCGTCGCATACGCATCTCTCGTGATGTGACTTTTGTTGAGGACCGTCCTTTCTTTCATAACCCCTCTACACAGCTCACATATTCTCCCACAGAGTCCACATCCTTCATGTGTCTTCCTCCTGTTTCACCCACAAGTGATGTCACTTCACCTTCCGAATCCATCCGTGACCCTTATATTTTCATCACGCCTCCTATCCATGAGCCATCAACACCTCCACCATCTTCACCTGTGCCATCCCCACCTCCACCTCCACCACCTCCACCACAATCTTTTTCAAAACCACCTATCACACAACATTTCAGTCGTCGTCCCAAAACTCCCACTGCATTTCCTTCTAGTTCTCCGACCTCGGCCAGTCCTGACGCACCCGCTCTTGATGATTCTGCTAATAATATTGATGAGTCACATGTTGTTTCTGACGAGTCACAGGCTGCTTCACGGTATAATCTACGTGATCGTAGTACTATTCATCCTGTAGACAAGTATGGTTTTCCTTGTGTGAGTGCTGTTGTTGACGCGCCATCCACATATCAGGAAGCATCTAGTCTTCCGGAATGGCAGCTTGCTATGTCTGAGGAACTTGCAGCACTTGATCGTACATGCACTTGGGATATTGTTCCATTACCATCACATGTCGTTCCTATTACAGGCACTTGGGATATTGTTCCATTACCATTACTTGCAAGTGGGTATTCAAAATTAAATTTAGATCAGATGGAACAACTGAGAGATATAAAGCTCGTCTTATTGCTAGAGGTTTTCAGCAAACTCAGGGACGAGATTACGATGAGACATTTGCTCCGGTTGCTCACATGACCACTGTCCGTACTTTGATTGCAGTTGCTGCCACAAAATCTTGGACCATTTCTCAGATGGATGTCAAAAATGCTTTTCTTCATGGTGATTTGCATGAGGAAGTTTATATGCAGCCACCTCCTGGTGTTGATGCTCCTTTAGGACATGTTTGTCGCCTTCGTCGTGCTTTATATGGTCTTAAGCAAGCTCCTCGTGCCTGGTTTGAGCGTTTTGTCTCTGTGATAAAAGCTGCTGGTTTCTCACCTAGTGAGCATGATCCTGCTTTATTTATTCATACCTCTCCACGTGGACGTACATTGCTTCTCCTGTATGTTGAGATGTTGATGATATGTTGATTACAGGAGATGATATGGAACACATATCCCATGTGAAACAACAACTTGGTGAGCAGTTTCAGATGTCTGATTTGGGTCCTCTTAGTTATTTCTTAGGACTTGAGGTGTTGCACTCTTCAAAGGGATATTACATTTCTCAGTCCAAATACATACAAGATCTGATTGCTCGCTTTGGAATTACTGATCATAGAACAGCTGCAACACCTATGGACCTTCACTTGCAGCTTCGTCCTAAAGATGGCATACTTCTTGAGGATCCGTCTCGTTATCGACACATTGTGGGCAGCCTTGTTTATCTCACTGTTACGCGACCTGATATTGCACATGCAGTCCATATTCTGAGCCAATTTTGTGTGCTCCTACTTCTGTTCATTTTGGACACCTACTTCGTGTGCTGAGGTACTTAAGAGGGACATCTTCTCAGTGTTTATTCTATGCTCGTAACAGTCCGCTTCAGCTTCATGCTTACTCAGACTCCACTTGGGCGAGTGATCCAACGGACCGTCGCTCTGTCACGGGTTATTGTATCCTACTTGGCTCTTCTCCTCTTGTGTGGAAATCCAAGAAGCAAACAGCTGTATCTCGGTCCAGTACAGAGGCAGAACTTCGAGCTCTTGCTACCACCACTGCAGAGATTGTGTGGCTTTGTTGGCTGTTGACAGACTTTGGTATTTCCTGTGATGTCCCCACACCTCTTCTCTGTGACAACACCGGCGCCATACAAATTGCAAATGATCCTGTGAAGCATGAGCTTACAAAGCATATTGGTGTTGATGCATCCTTTACCCGATATCATTGTCATCAGAAAACAATTGCTCTTCAATATGTGCCCTCAGAGCTGCAAGTGGCAGATTTCTTCACTAAGGCACAAACTCAAGAACAACATCGACTTCACTTGCTCAAACTCAATGTTTCAGTTCATCCACTTCCACCTTGAGTTTGAGAGGGGGGTGTTAAGTATATCAAGGCAGGCCCATCTATATTGAGGGCCCATATGACCCATGAGGTCTCTATATAACCATCTCCCCTAGTGTGATGGTGTATACTCTGATATCTTCAAGGTTAGTAACAGAATCCTGCCTTTTTAAAAGTCAGTACACAAGATAGTTGCTTCTCTTTGTGCTTACTTGCATGAGCAGATTTAAGTATAGCATTTTACAAAGTAATGTTGGTGCGAGAGATTGCAACAAGTTACAATAATTCTAAATTTACCATTTTATTCAGTCTCAGACTTTAATCACATAAAAGTTCGACAAATATTGTAACCAGAAGATATCGACCTTCTATCATAATAGTTTTTGCAATCACCATAATAAGCAAAGATGTAGGTTATTTAAGTTGCCACTACATACTATACTGAATACTCCACGTTCGCATCAAACAGTGTCTTGTCAAGCTTGACCAAAATGTTAAAATCACAGTATCACATTACATAACTATAGATATCACTTCTTAGGAGTTAGCTTCAAGTCATAATTATCACATTGCAGAAATGTCACTAGTGTTATCAAGCTTAACTGAAGATGCCTGAAAATGTAGAACATGCCTTATCCTACCTCGATCCTACACAAACTCCACTCAGTGAGACACAAAAAGATCATATCAAATCAATGATGAAGACATGTTGACATATTGCTGCCTCTCCTCACCGCAGCACCTAAATTTCACCTGTCTGTCTGCTACAAGACAATCTAACTAAATTAGTGAGAGCACATCACAAGCTCACCTCTCATTGAATGAGTGTCACTGCAGCAAGAAATTTATTACTAAATAGAATAAGCCTATTGGCTATACAAAGTGATAACATCATGTAGCAAGATCATTGATGCGCATCATGGAACATGGGATGAAAAAAAAACATCTCCAACATCATGTTTATGCTCTATACCAGACTTTGCTGCGATCACCAGCACCAGATGAAGCTGCAAGTAAGAAAAGATGATCGTCAGGTTGAAAGCTCATTGCATTAGTACTTTTTAGAAACACAAGTTTAATCAAGGGGAGAATTCCTTTTTGAAGTCGAGTTGCAGTCCTTTGTTTGGCAAACTAAGGAAACTACATTTATAAACAGCACTTGAAAACTCAATAAAGCCCACTAGTTGCGTATGAAGTTTCCTAATTCCATTGCAGAATCAGAATCCTCATTTAGTCTAACCACGACAGATTTTTTTGGAAGAAGTCTAGATAACCCCCCAAACTATTGGACCTGGAACACTTCACCCCCAAAAGTATAAAACCGGGTAACCAACCCCCTAAACCTTTAAAACCGGTGCACATAACCCCCTCTAGTGGTTTTCTTGGGTGGTTTTGCCACGTTGGCTGCTGAGGTGGCTATCTGACCAGCGGGCCTGGCCTGTAAGTGAGAGAGGGCAAGCCAGCTGGGAGCGCGGTGGATTACTCCGCTGCGAGGCTCGCGGCGACAGGCGAGGGAGGGCCTGCGGTAGCAGCGGCGGTGCCCGGTATCGCCTTCCAGGGGGCCTCCTTCTACAACAAGGCCATCCGCCTCACCCGCGACAAGCGCCTGGGCCCCTCACTAGCAGCACCGGCCGCGCCTTCTACTTCTGCGTCGTCCTGCTCCCCGACCTCGTCACCTGCGACCCGACATCCTTTGCCACTTCCTTCGCCTTCTCCATCGCAGCCCCAACCCGGCCTCCACCTCCGGTGACGGGCTTGCCTTCTTCCTCTCCACGTTCCCCTCCGCACTCCCAGCCTCCTCCGCGGGGGCCCTCCTCGGCCTCTTCAACTCCTCCGCCATCAACTTCGACACCTACAAGAACGAGTGGGACCCCAGCGGTGACCACGTCGGCGTCGATCTTGGCGAGATCATCTCCGTCGCCACCGCTGACTGGCCGACCAGCATGAAGGACGGCCGGACGGCGCACGCCCGCGTCGCGTGTGCCGCCGCTATGAGGAACCTCACCGTCGCACTCTCCTACGGTGCAGCGTGCCCCAACGCCATGGGCGACATCCTCCTCTGGTGCGTCGTCGATCTCGGGGACCACGTGCCAGACTCCGTCGCCATCGGCTTCTCTGCCGCGCCATCACGGACGCCGTCGCGTCCCGCTTAGCGCGCCGAGCCGCCGCTCCAACCGGAGGTCATGCACTACCTCCTCTGCAACCCGGTCGCGCACCCAAGCCCCTCCGTGCTGGAGCTCCCCGCGTACAGCATGCGCTGCTCCGTCGCCGCGTGCACCCGTCTCCACGACGTGCTCCACCTGCTCATCGCGCTCGCGACATGGCTCCCCGCCGGCTTACCATGAGGCGCACGATATGATCGACGACATGGCTCCCCGCCGGCTTGTCCTCTCTCACTTACAGGCCGAACCCGCTAGTCAGACAGCCACCTCAACATCCAACGTGGCAAAACCGCCCAAGAAAACGACCAGAGGGGGTTATGTGCACCGGTTTCTAAGGTTTAGGGGGCTGGTTACCCAGTTTTGTACTTTGGGGGGTGAAGTGTTCCTGGACCAATAGTTTGGGGGATTATCTAGACTTGTTCCGATTTTTTTCATACACAATACTGACACATTGTTTGGTGGCATGAATGCTGAGACACCTAACAAGATTTGCAAGATGCATTCAACATAGCTACTTCATGGGCTAACTTGCAAGTTTGGAGGCCAACGTATAAATACAACATCAGAGTTGACTAGTTGAGCATTATGCACATCTCTCAGTGGGGCAGTCCTAACAGATGGTTGGTGAGAAATTCCAGAGTTTAGCACAAATTGGCTCCACCAGTTATGCTAAATTCATTCTCCTGCATGGTGCTCAAGATGCTTGTCTGGTTTGCAACTACAAAAGTAGCATGACTCCAAAGAAATTGAAACATACAACAGCTCCTAGTTTCCAATTTGCAACGTATTAGTTATCTACATTAGTGGTATTTGGTAGCTTATCTCCATACATGTCTCTTTTCAAATGGACGCCGCTAGGTGTGCGCGCGCTTTCATAGTTCCATAATGAAATTTAAAAGAAGAGTTCAGAGAAGCACATCGTACCATTCACCATCAACTATGTCTAGGTCACCTTTTTCAGCAGCAAAGGGTTGTTCTTGATCATGTGCTCAAAGTCCTCCAACAAAATAATATCTACAATTCCTGGGAGCTTGATATATATTCTAATACGTGTATTCTAATGCGTATTTGGCCGACTCTATATTCATATTAGCTGACATTTCATCAAAATAGAAGACATATATATTACAAAAGTAGATATTCATGCATGTCAAATCGAGTTATATATATTTAAACTGTATTTTCTACTTAATTAAGATTGACGACTAGCTTGTTGGACTGTCCCCCAGGTGGTTGTGGGTGGCGCAGATGCCTCCTCCCGCACTGTTGGGGGGTTCAGATTTTGGGTAGGCCGGACCTCCAAAATTATCACTCAAAGCCAGTCGAAAAGACACAAGCCAAGAGTTCAAGATCGAAGGTAGCCTTCTGGCCAAGAACAAGAAAGGGCTTCAGATGATGACCTTCGAGTTTAGAAACCGTCAGGAAGGCAAGATGAACTCAAGCGAAGGTCGGAAGCCGAAGGTTATGAGTACCGTTGTCACAGAAAGTAGTCCGTGAGAGATTGGTTGTCTGGAGCGGAGGTCAGGACGAGTTGCAGCTGGCAAGCACGAACAAGGGAGAACCTTCGAATGTCCAAAGCAAGGGCTGGAACAGAGGTCGCGCCTCGCGTAGGGTTGGGTGACCTCCGGGCAGAAGGTAGAGACAGCCAGCTGGGAGCGCGGTGGATTACTCCGCTGCGAGGCTCGCGGCGACAGGCGAGGGAGGGCCTGCGGTAGCAGCGGCGGTGCCCGGTATCGCCTTCCAGGGGGCCTCCTTCTACAACAAGGCCATCCGCCTCACCCGCGACAAGCGCCTGGGCCCCTCACTAGCAGCACCGGCCGCGCCTTCTACTTCTGCGTCGTCCTGCTCCCCGACCTCGTCACCTGCGACCCGACATCCTTTGCCACTTCCTTCGCCTTCTCCATCGCAGCCCCAACCCGGCCTCCACCTCCGGTGACGGGCTTGCCTTCTTCCTCTCCACGTTCCCCTCCGCACTCCCAGCCTCCTCCGCGGGGGCCCTCCTCGGCCTCTTCAACTCCTCCGCCATCAACTTCGACACCTACAAGAACGAGTGGGACCCCAGCGGTGACCACGTCGGCGTCGATCTTGGCGAGATCATCTCCGTCGCCACCGCTGACTGGCCGACCAGCATGAAGGACGGCCGGACGGCGCACGCCCGCGTCGCGTGTGCCGCCGCTATGAGGAACCTCACCGTCGCACTCTCCTACGGTGCAGCGTGCCCCAACGCCATGGGCGACATCCTCCTCTGGTGCGTCGTCGATCTCGGGGACCACGTGCCAGACTCCGTCGCCATCGGCTTCTCTGCCGCGCCATCACGGACGCCGTCGCGTCCCGCTTAGCGCGCCGAGCCGCCGCTCCAACCGGAGGTCATGCACTACCTCCTCTGCAACCCGGTCGCGCACCCAAGCCCCTCCGTGCTGGAGCTCCCCGCGTACAGCATGCGCTGCTCCGTCGCCGCGTGCACCCGTCTCCACGACGTGCTCCACCTGCTCATCGCGCTCGCGACATGGCTCCCCGCCGGCTTGTCCTCTCTCACTTACAGGCCGAACCCGCTAGTCAGACAGCCACCTCAACATCCAACGTGGCAAAACCGCCCAAGAAAACGACCAGAGGGGGTTATGTGCACCGGTTTCTAAGGTTTAGGGGGCTGGTTACCCAGTTTTGTACTTTGGGGGTGAAGTGTTCCTGGACCAATAGTTTGGGGGATTATCTAGACTTGTTCCGATTTTTTTCATACACAATACTGACACATTGTTTGGTGGCATGAATGCTGAGACACCTAACAAGATTTGCAAGATGCATTCAACATAGCTACTTCATGGGCTAACTTGCAAGTTTGGAGGCCAACGTATAAATACAACATCAGAGTTGACTAGTTGAGCATTATGCACATCTCTCAGTGGGGCAGTCCTAACAGATGGTTGGTGAGAAATTCCAGAGTTTAGCACAAATTGGCTCCACCAGTTATGCTAAATTCATTCTCCTGCATGGTGCTCAAGATGCTTGTCTGGTTTGCAACTACAAAAGTAGCATGACTCCAAAGAAATTGAAACATACAACAGCTCCTAGTTTCCAATTTGCAACGTATTAGTTATCTACATTAGTGGTATTTGGTAGCTTATCTCCATACATGTCTCTTTTCAAATGGACGCCGCTAGGTGTGCGCGCGCTTTCATAGTTCCATAATGAAATTTAAAAGAAGAGTTCAGAGAAGCACATCGTACCATTCACCATCAACTACGTCCAGGTCCTGCGAAGAGCTTTTCAGCAGCGAGGGGTTGTTCTTGATCATGTGCTCAAAGTCCTCAGACAAAATAATGTCTACAACTCCTGGGAGCTTGAGAAACTCAACAGACTTCTCCTCGAGCCTTGAAGACCCATGCTGCTCAGCCAAAGCAAGTGTGCTTGCCACCGTCCTCACATCCATATGGCAGCACAGAATTTCCTCGCATAGTATCTTGAGCCTCCCGATGTTGTACTTGTCCGCCATCACAAACAAATGCTGAGCCATAATGATTGGTTCATCCCATTCAGCCATCCCTCTCAAAGATTCTGTGTAAATGTAATGAAGTAAGTTTCTGAAAACATCAGCTTTTATGTCAGTGACCTCCACAACACATGGCCGCCCTGCCGCTCCCTCCTCCATTGCGCCAAATAACCGAGCTTTGAACACTAAAGACCGCGCCGCGAGCACACAGCTATCGCCACCGACCACAAACTTTACATCAGCACCCTCTCCACTGAGCAATAGATTGTCGAAGTAAATCAAACAATTTGAAGGTGGCACTGTGATAAAGGCCGCTGGAGCAGCGGCATCTATCATCACTCTCGACTTGGAAGCCAATGGTAAACATAAAAGGAAGATCTGACAACAGATAGTGACCCAATTCATGTACCCACTTCTGGACAATATCAAGGCTCAGCTGATAAACATGCTCAAATTTATCTATTAAAAAAATAGAAGTGTGTTCCTATATTACCACTAAGATTTGAATAGAGACAACATAATAAAAATTATTTAAGTTGCCACTACATACTACTAGAACATTAAGCGCCCTTTGGACGCCCTATCATATAACTATAAAATAACTAATAAAAATTATTTACATAAATATTTGTTCTCATTAAAAACAAAGTACATATAAAGTATTTCTAAATTTCTAATGAACCACTGTTTCTTTACTCTCATGAGTCAAATTGATTGAGACATTTTGAATAGTATTTGTTTCGCAATATTAATATTCTCTAATCCAAATGGCACGGTTAAATCATACCATTACCCAAACCCTAAAGCTAGATAGTTTGCCAAGGGCAAGAGCCATCTAACCCTGTGAAGCCTAAGCTGGCATTGTCAATTAGAGATCCACCAACCATGCTCTTATCTAATCTCATTAGGGTTAGATTAAACCAACTAATTTAATTTAGATGATTAAAATGAGCCTAACTTTTGTTGATGGGGTTAAGTGAACAAAATAGATAGGTGAGGGTAGTAAAATGGATTTTTTCCTTCTTAAAATAAAATCTTCAAAGTAAGAAAAAATTATAAAAATATACTATCTTTACAAAAATATGTTTCAGAATATTTTTTTTCTCAATATAGTGAGGCTGGTCTTATTTTAAAGGCCCGGTTATGAGAAACACAGTGACACAATCTAATTTTGATTTGGATATTTTGTTTAGAAAGTATGGATTTTTTTCTTTTACACCAAATCCTGACGTCACTAAGTGGTCTTTTCTCTGTCCTTTGGATGTTGGCCCCATGTCTAATGCATGCATGCACATGTGGCATGTGATTGGCTTAAGCTCCTGTGGTCCACGGTGGACACGGGCAGTGTTTCTTTCGTTTGGGAAAAGTTTTTCCTAAAGGAATCTTTTCTGCATGGAGTATAAATAAAGTCTATTTGTAAAAACTTTTTAGGGATGAGTGTAACTTTACGCGATGAATCTAATGAGTCTAATTAATCTATATTTTGTTACAGTAATGCTACATTAACTATTCTCTAATCGTACGGTCAAATGCCTCATTAGATAGGTCTCATGAAATAGTCTAATGTTGTAAAGATAGTTTTGTAAACTGACTTTATTTATCCTTAATTATTGGTTAAAGGGACTGGCAAAATTTTAGCAGACCCAAAAACACGGCCATGGTGGAAGGACGGAGCGGTAGATGAGAGCGTGCGTGGTTGCCAACGCTGGAATTTGGTGGACGGTGTGACGACGAGCGGCGGCGGCCGGGGAGGGGATGGTCTGGGTGTCGGGAATTTCGATGGTGGTCCAAGACTCCAAGTCCAAATAGCCCTTCCTGTTTAAAAAAGAAACATGTCCAAACTCGCCCCTTTGACCAATAATTGAGTGTATTAAATAAAGTCAGTTTATAAAACTACCTTCACAATATTAGTCTATTTCGCGAGACCTATCTAATAAGGCATTTGATAGCACGATTAGATGATGGTTACTATAACATTATTGTAGCAAAACATGAATGAATTAGGCTCATTAGATTCGTCACGCAAAGTTACACTCGTTACTAAAAAAGGTTTTATAAATAGACTTCATTTAGAGAAAAGTCCATTTTACAACCTGCAACTATCACAACAGTCCGATTTTCAACCTTAAACTATAAAACCGGATAACAAAGGTCATCCAACTGTCAAAACCGTACAAATTTAGCCCTTAGAATAGTTTTGAAGGTGGTTTTCCATTTTGTTAAAATAAAACATATTCAAATTTAAACTAAAAAATTCATAAGTAATTCATTTCAAGTCAAAAGAATACAAAATTGGTATCAAAAGTTTCTAAAAATATAACCTATCTATTGTCACTATATTTGTCAGTTAATCGCATCCATTTTTTGTGTCCATAGTATTTGGTTGCTTATAGTTATGCCTATTATTTTTGAATAATTAAGATTCAAATAGGGCAATAATAGATAGGTTACATTTTTAGAAATGTTTTGATATTGGTTTCATATTTTTCTGATTTAAGAAGAATTAGTTTTGATTTTTTAGATATAATTAGATTTTTTAAAAAAATTTACAAAATACAAAACCACCTTCGAAACCACCATAAGGGCTAAATTTGTACGGTTTTGATAGTTGGATGACTTTTATTATCCGGTTTTGTAGTTCAAGGTTGAAAATCGGACTCTTATGATAGTTGGAGGTTGTAAGATGGATTTTTCCCCTTCATTTAATAGTCTATGCATGCAAGATTCGCTTAGGAAAAAAAGTTCTGGGAACTAAAGAAACACGGCCAAGTTTTACCCAAATCCTAAACCCAATACTATAAGTTGTATCCTAACTCTTCCCATTGCTAACTCAAGGTCTGCGGAGCCATCGTAGAACTCGAGTCGGGTCATGACTCATGAGCCAGTAAATACGTGGTTACGGTGTTCAATTCGCGTACGTACGTGGTGCTTACCGTTGGCGATTTCTCGCGTCAATCCGCTGCTGCATCGCCGCCATGTCGACGGAAACGAATCCCGACCCCGCGCACCCCGTCACCTACTCCACCATCGTCGCCACCACCCGGCGCGGCGCCCACGTGCTCAACGTCAACGCCTACGCCGCCACGAAGGGGCTAATCCCCACCGGCTCCCCCCTCAGCTCCGCCTCCTTCACCACCGGCGGCCAATCCTCGTGGCACCTCGCCTACTACCCCAATGGTGACTGTCAAAACCGTACAAATTTAGCCCTTAGAATAGTTTTGAAGGTGGTTTTCCATTTTGTTAAAATAAAACATATTCAAATTTAAACTAAAAAATTCATAAGTAATTCATTTCAAGTCAAAAGAATACAAAATTGGTATCAAAAGTTTCTAAAAATATAACCTATCTATTGTCACTATATTTGTCAGTTAATCGCATCCATTTTTTGTGTCCATAGTATTTGGTTGCTTATAGTTATGCCTATTATTTTTGAATAATTAAGATTCAAATAGGGCAATAATAGATAGGTTACATTTTTAGAAATGTTTTGATATTGGTTTCATATTTTTCTGATTTAAGAAGAATTAGTTTTGATTTTTTAGATATAATTAGATTTTTTAAAAAAATTTACAAAATACAAAACCACCTTCGAAACCACCATAAGGGCTAAATTTGTACGGTTTTGATAGTTGGATGACTTTTATTATCCGGTTTTGTAGTTCAAGGTTGAAAATCGGACTCTTATGATAGTTGGAGGTTGTAAGATGGATTTTTCCCCTTCATTTAATAGTCTATGCATGCAAGATTCGCTTAGGAAAAAAAGTTCTGGGAACTAAAGAAACACGGCCAAGTTTTACCCAAATCCTAAACCCAATACTATAAGTTGTATCCTAACTCTTCCCATTGCTAACTCAAGGTCTGCGGAGCCATCGTAGAACTCGAGTCGGGTCATGACTCATGAGCCAGTAAATACGTGGTTACGGTGTTCAATTCGCGTACGTGGTGCTTATACCGTTACCGATTTCCCTCGTCAATCCGCTGCTGCATCAATCGACCTCTGCCGCCATGTCGACGGAAACGAATCCCGACCCCGCGCACCCCGTCACCTACTCCACCATCGTCGCCACCACCCGGCGCGGCGCCCACGTGCTCAACGTCAACGCCTACGCCGCCACGAAGGGGCTAATCCCCACCGGCTCCCCCCTCAGCTCCGCCTCCTTCACCACCGGCGGCCAATCCTCGTGGCACCTCGCCTACTACCCCAATGGTGACTGCCCGGAGCAAGCCGACTACGTCTCGGTCTTCCTCGTCCTCGACAGCGCGGCCCCCGGCGCCGCGGTGTCCGCCGATTTCACCATAAGTCTGCTCGACGCGGCCGGCGAGGCCGTGCCGTCCCACAGCAAGTCGATCCACCGCCACCAGTTCGCCGCCGGCGGCCCCTCCGGCTCCGATACCTGGTGGGCCGGGTTCTCCGATTTCATCAGGAGGGAGACGCTGGAGGAGTCGGATCACCTCAGGGGCGACTGCTTCTTCATCAGGTGCGACGTCGTGGAACATGAGATCCGGACGGTGCGGGCGCAGGGGCGAACCGTCTTCTCGTCGTCGCCATGGGGCCGGTGGTGCTGTGATACCAGGTCACCAATGAGCAATGAATTCTAGCACAACTCACCCATCTTGTTGACCTCCTAAGTCCTAATGCGTAGAGGTCGCTGAATGAGGGCGCTGAAATTCGAAGACACCATATGGTTAACATGCATGTACGTTTACCATGATAGTAGTTGCAAGATTTTTTGTCGGTGGAAATAAATTAAACATTAAATATCCCGGTTTGATATATTTGACCTTATGCTAGTATTTTCTTCATTACTAATTATGTATTACTGTTTTATAGCTGGATGAGATTGTGAGCATAAATTCATATGTTTTAATTTTCTTCTACATGGTGTATACTAGTTATCAACATGCACTCTTCATCCCAAAAAGAATGTTGTTCAGGGATTTTTCAGATAGATTAAGAGGACATTAAAAACGATGCATATGCTCATAGTTGGTTGGGTTTACATGTACGAGAAAAAATGTTCTATTTAATCATATGCATGCACAAGATTAACGCGGCAAATTATGTCTAGATAAAGTTTAAATGCTAAAACATTGTTCTTTATGGAACGAAGGGAGCACATATCATTACCAGACAAGTTGATTCTCTGAAACCCTCTTATTTTGCCGACAAATTTCCGCTTTCAATGGTAATGCATGCTCTCTGTTATATAATTACATGGCACACCTTGCATAGTTAATCGGTGTACCTTGTGTGATTGTGTAATACAGATACATTGTAGGGTATTCGCTCAATTTCTATTTTATAAGGTGCGCCCACAAGTTAAGCTTCAAATATTGTTACTTCCAGTTCACATTTAGACTTACATTGATTCTGTAATATACAAAATGGTATATAGTTTGAATATTTAAAAGTATCTCTTATGTTTATTAATTTATACTATAAACATTGTAGAATAAGATAATTAAGAGTACATCAGTCTAGTTTTGAAGAACTTTACGTTGAGGGAACACTAATTATAAATTATTTCTACATAATAATGGAAATCTGCCCCAAAGACTCTGGCTCCTCATTGGCCATGTCATCCACATTTTCCAACCGTTTGATCTCGGGCCTGATTCGATCGGGCCGTCTGTTCCCAGGCACATTATCTCCGTCTCATCCTGGCACTTCCACAATATTCTCCGCCCCATTTCCATATGCCACCTTGGATCCTCCACCAAGAATCCAGACAAGATTTTCTCATCCGACCGGTAGACATGGTCAAATCGGTGTGTTGAGCTGCCGCCGCACTAGTATGCGGTCGCGGGCTCCAGCTATGGATTTTCCACCTTTGCTTCAGTGTCTTGCCTTAACATTTAAAAGAACCAATGCATTATTATGGAGCATTGGTTGTTAGATTGTTTTAACATTTAAATGGAGTGGATGCATATATATTTCAAGATAATAAAACACTATCAGAGAGCATTGGTTACCAGATATTTTTCACATTTAGTATGCAAAAGATGAGATGTGTACAGACATTGTTAAGATGACTACAACAAATCAGCAACTATAATTGGGACTTACCTTAGAATATACTTGGCTGGTAATCCATTTGGATCACAAGGTATACATCCTGCCCTACATGGCTGGTGTGGCAAAGCTGCAACAGACTTCTATAGTTTCTATTTGTTTGGCCATTGCATCCATTATGGTTATTAAAAAAATCTCGACCAGAGGAAAAGAAATCACTATTTTGTCTTAATGATGAAGCTGGTACAAAGATTCGAACCCGGGCCGACAACAAGGGTTTCATCGACCCCTGGAGTTCAACGCTCTAACCGTTACACCGCGAGAATCTTTGGTTCCATTGTGGTTATTTCTATTTAGTAACCGTGAGGCCCGGCTATCTAAGCATAATCAAGGGGAATTATTATGTAAATGTGGACATCTATTATACTTGCTATCACCTATATTGACCTAGAAGTTCCTATAGTATATGGGTTTTGCTAAGGTACTCCAAAGTAATTGTGAATTGTCGATCTGGATAGCATGAGGTAATAGAAGAAACTATATATTTCTACTCCCTCTGGTTCCATATTAGAAGTCGTTTTGGACAAGGTTTGAGTCAAATATTGGGAATATAAATCATGAATAACATTTAACTCATTGAGTTTGAAAATGTGAAAATTATATAAATAGATTGGTCTTAAAAATTTCTTTCATAAAAATATACATATATAACTTTTCAAGAAATATTTTTATAGAAAACAGAAGTCAAAGTTGTGCTTTGGTGACTGTGTCGCTGTCCTAAACCTGATGAGAACAACGGTAAACATTTGGTCAAAATTTGGATGCACAGATCGACTGCTATCAAATTAGCTAGTGCCAACCTGCAAGATAAACTGTTTCAACAACATAATCTATCAGTGCATAAATCAATGACATCAATCAAGGCTGTCTGTTAGTTAATCGTTACAGTAGCTTCAATCATGACATATATGAACCAGCTTCCTTCTGGGCGCTGGCACTGAAAATTAAAGGATATATGTACTCCTACAAAATCAACACATACGTGGAGGATCCGGTGTAGAGGCAGCAGGAGAAGAGTTATTTTTATTAAATTCTTTTACGTCTTTACGTCTACTAAAATTAATGGTGGACATTGATTTTGAACCCTTACCCCTCCTACAAGGTAATTGGAGTGTCTTAGCAGAGCCCATACTCCCTCCGGTTCCATATTAGAAGTTGTTTATGACAGCGACACGGTCACCATCTCTGGTCATTTTGGGAGGATGGACCATTTGGAAGCACCGGAATGCCTGTGTCTTTGAGGGAGGCTCCCCAAGTGTAGCTGTTGCCCTCAGGCTGGCAAAGGATGAAACCGAGCTGTGGACCTTGGCAGGGGCTAAGGGTCTTTCGCAGCTCACGGTCAGAGGAGTGGGCTAAGGCCTTAGGTGTTGGTGGTCATGATGGTCATGGTCTACCTTGTCCTGTGAGGTTTCTTATCCCGCAGCGGTAAGGTAGTTAGTAAGGTTAGAGGGTGTGTGAGTGTGAGCGTGAGTGTGAGTGTGTTGTTGTTGTGTGTGTCTGTGTGAGTTGTGTGAGTTGGGGTGTGTCTGTGTGAGTCTATTTTAGACTCTTCTTCTCCTATTAATACAAAGATACGCAGTTCTCCTGCGTGTTCGATAAAAAAGAAATGGGCTTTGCATCAGCATTTTGCCATTTTCCTAATTGTACAATGGTAGTATATTGATTAAATACCCAAGAAAAAAAATAGCCAAATAAGTCTATCTCAAGTACAAATGATCCTCAGAGATCATATAAGGTACAGTGTGTTTCATGGATACCATGAATATATAAAGGGATACTAAGGTTACCAAATATGAGCACCGGGATCAGTATAAACTACTGGAGTGTAATAGGAGCCATCAGTTAACATATCCACATAAAAACTATTAGACATGTCCCATATGGAATTCCAACACATGTAAGTCATGTACTAAGAAGTACATTGAGAAGGAATAGCAGGGTAAAAAGCAAATTGAATGGGCCCTGTACCTCAGTTGCAAGACAGAACTCTGGGCACCGACTTTCGCCACACCTTCCACTGCATGGCATGTAGCCAGCACAACAGACATACCTACAGCACACAAAGACGCAATGGGAATAAGTGATGAGGGAGATTGAACAAAAAGTTCCTGTGATAACCTTAACAAAATATTAAAAATAGAGTGCCTGCTACCTTGACATGTCATTGTAGAGAGCCCTCTTGCGAAGCATGTATGACACACATGGTGCACTGAAAAGAAACAGGTAAATGGCATATTAACAAATAGGTAAAAATCCACATTTCCAAGTGATGCCTATCTAATACAAAATATACTCCTTCCGGTATCGCATTAGAAGTCGTTTTGGACAAAGTTTGAGTCAAACATTGGGAATATAAATCATGAATAACATTTAACTCATTGAGTTTGAAAATGTGAAAATTATATAAATAGATTGGTCTTAAAAATTTCTTTCATAAAAATATACATATATAACTTTTCAAGAAATATTTTTATAGAAAACAGAAGTCAAAGTTGTGCTTTGGTGACCGTGTCGCTGTCATAAACAACTTCTAATATGGAACCGGAGGGAGTATGGGCTCTGCTAAGACACTCCAATTACCTTGTAGGAGGGGTAAGGGTTCAAAATCAATGTCCACCATTAATTTTAGTAGACGTAAAGACGTAAAAGAATTTAATAAAAATAACTCTTCTCCTGCTGCCTCTACACCGGATCCTCCACGTATGTGTTGATTTTGTAGGAGTACATATATCCTTTAATTTTCAGTGCCAGCGCCCAGAAGGAAGCTGGTTCATATATGTCATGATTGAAGCTACTGTAACGATTAACTAACAGACAGCCTTGATTGATGTCATTGATTTATGCACTGATAGATTATGTTGTTGAAACAGTTTATCTTGCAGGTTGGCACTAGCTAATTTGATAGCAGTCGATCTGTGCATCCAAATTTTGACCAAATGTTTACCGTTGTTCTCATTTTTGTTTCTTTATTTAAGCGATCGATCGTTTTGTAGTAATGTTGTTGTCATATGTTTATACAAACCTTCTTATCACAAGATGAAACACAAGAAGTTCTGAAAGGCTATATCTATGCAAAAATAGAGTATATGCAACTATCTTTTCTGACCACAGCTACCTGAACATCCATGCAGCTTCTTATATACTGAATAGGACTAGCATCTACGTACAAACAAATAGTGCATGGTCAGTTATAACAGCCATGTACTTGCAAAGGTTGCACGAAAAAGAAAATACGATATCTAATAAAGAACTTTGCTGGCAAATTGATGCGGGGCCTTATCACAAATGATAAACCACAGGTACATCCTCTGGGATCATCCAGCTGTAAAAACATATACTCCGTATAGTGCGAGTATCCTATAGCAGATTTTAGCTAGCTTTACCTTTCAGGTCGACTAGCTTTTATTCCCCGGCCAGATATCAACGAGACGATCAGTGACCTTAAAGATGAGATCTCTCAAAACAGAGGGGCAGCTTTTGGCCAAATGATCAAAGCCATCTGCTGCTGCTACGGCATTGAGAACAGCCGGTGACTCGAGGAACTCAAAGCAAGCCTCCTTGAGCCCATGGCACCGGTGCTGCTCGGCCAAAGTCAGGATAGTCGCCGCGGAGCCAACACTGATATGCCGACAAAGCCTCTCCTCGCAAACTAGCTTCAGCCTCTCCATGCCGTACCTGTCCGCTGCAACAAGCAGATGCTGACACATCACGGCTTCCTCCTCCCGGGTCATGTCCTCCGGCAATGCGTCCGTGTACACGAACTCAAGCAGTGCCCTAAACGCCTGCGTATCCATGTCATCTATCTCGATCGCCGCCGCCGCCGCGGCACCGCCCTCTGCTGCCATGGGTCCGAAGAGCTCCGCCTTGAAGACCAGCGACCGGGACGCGAGGATATTCCTGTGCGCTGTGAACGTCTCCCCATCAACATTGAACGTGACGTCGGCGCCTTCCTTGGACGCGAGGAGCTCGCCGAGATGCTGGGGCAGATCAGACGGCGGTACATCGACGATGAACCGGGACGAAGCCCTCCTCCGCTCCTTTCGGACATTCTTCAAGACCGTGACGTCGCACCTCATCGCGAAGCGGTCGTCGTTGAGATGCTCCGAGCTCTCCAGGACAGGCCTCTTGATGAACTTGGGGGGACCAATACATCTGTGTTGGGAATATGCCCAAGAGACAACTGGATTCGATCCACTAGTCTTAATGGGCCACAAATGTTGTGAAGCCCATTACCAGGGGAAGGGGTGCTTTATTTATTAGTCCCATATTGCTAATGGAACATGGTGTGGAGAATTTCATCCAAATAAATAGAGACCAAACCCCTCCTGAAAAAGACATGACTTCCAAGCAATAGTTGCTTTTCTCCCCATCGTGCTCGCGGACCTAGCAGTCCGGTGCGCGACGTTTCAATCCTCGTACGTGTGGATACCTCGGAGGTGCTGCGCTTGGAGCACAAGGACGAACCGCACGTGCAGGACCAGACGGACGTAAGCAACTGCACTGCACTGCCACTTCGACGCGTTCGTCTACATCGAGACGGCTTCCGCTGCAACTGCGCGTCAAGTGGTAACAATCTGTGATCTATAACTGCTGCTGTTCCTAATTTTGGGTGAACGAGTTTTGTGTGAGCTAGCGTAGCCTCCATCGTTACCCAACAGTGGTACCAGAGCCGTAGCTGTTTCGTTATAGATTCGGATATATGCATATAGAGATATGCTTGGATGTAGATTAGTCTCTGATCGGTTTGTGATCTCCACTATGATGGTAGTGTAACGAATTACTCCTACCGGTCGGAATTCCGCCATCGGAGTTAAGTGATACATGTAAACCCAGGCATGGTGAGATATAGATCAATTGGATTGGTCGAATCGAACTTAGATCAATGACCGCGTCGCATGTCGATATACGACAGTGTTGACTGGATCCACTATGATGGTAGTGTAACGAATTACTCCTACCGGTCGGAATTCCGCCACCGGAGTTAAGTGATACACGTAAACCCAGGCATGGTGAAATATAGATCAATGTGATTGGTCGGATCGAATTTAGGTATATTGACGGTAGCGATAACGGCGGACGGTCCGTGCAAGAACGGCGGACGGTCCGAGAGAGACGGCGGACGGTCCGCGAGAGAACGCGGACGGTCCGTAAATTCGGTCAAGAATCTTACAGAGACGTTATCTAGCGTTCCAGAGAGACGGACGGTCTGCAAGAGCTGGTCGGACAGTCCGCGGAGCGAATCGGACAGTCCGGGGAAAACGGCGGACGGTCCGCGCAAGAACGGCGGACGGTCCGCGAAAAGCGGCGGACGGTCCGTAAATTCGGTCGGAATTTTGACAGAAGCGTTTTCCAGCGTTCCAGAGGGTCGGACGGTCCGCCAACAGGTCGGACAGTCCGCAAGGAAGCGGTGGACGGTCCGCAGGGAACGTCGGACAGTCCGGCGAAATTAAAATTTTGAAAACGATCCCTCAGAAATGTTTAAGTTTTGAATGTCCTCCCAACTAAATCTTGCACCATCACACGTCTTGTACAATTAGTGGTGGGTCTATGAAATTAGGGTGCCACTAGTTTTCCTTGACTAGATGGGTTTGTATCGGATACTTACTCGCATAAAGGGTTGGTTAACTTAAACAAGGTCATCTTAACGGTTAAGGACCTTGGGACATAAAGGTTGGACGCCGAGACATAGAGATGTCAACCAACAACAGGAGTCATATGTGATATGATTAGCGAAAGTTGCTTACCGATCTACCATGTCTTCTAGCGGTGATGCTAAAGCTCACTAGTCGACTTGTTAGTTGTGGATCCTGAATCACTAAAGTATCAATGGAGGGATATTGATTTTAGTGGGAGTAAATTCCGTTAAATTGTTTAATGTATTTTGCTCTGTCATAGATATATTGTCTTAGTATTTTTGCATTATTTTCTGTTGTAGATCAATGGCACCTAGCACACCGTTTTCTTTGCGTTCGATCCTTGAGAAGGATAAGTTGAATGGAACAAATTATGCGGATTGGATCCGAAACCTTAGAATTGTTCTCAGGGCTGAGAAAAAGGAAGATATTCTAGACACCCCATTACCAGATGAGCCTGGTGATAACGCAACTGTTGCTGAGAAACTTGCTTACAAGAAGGCATGTGATGGTAATCTTGAAGTGAGTTGCCTTATGCTTGCTTGCATGGAACCCGAGCTGCAGATGCAGTTTGAGACAAACCATGAGGCGCACGATATGATCGAGGCGCTTAAGGACATGTTCCAAACTCAGGCCAGGACTGAAAGGTTCAATGTCTCAAACTAAGCAATCACAACCCTTCACCTAGGATGGTTTGCATAGCATTAACTACATTGCCACATAGAATTTTTAATTTATGTGGTACTATATTAAATAAGAGAGAGTAAAGAAAAGAAGAAACTGGGTCTCATTCAAGATCCAGTTTTAATACAAGAACCTATATATACACTATCAAGTTTTGCTTGTGAGGTGGTACTGTCGTTGTATAATAGATGAAGAACAAATATGATTGGTAGAGAAAAGAAGGGATACATTTATTAATAACCCACTCAAAGAAATCATGAGTTGTAGAGTATAGTTTCTATTGTTGTGTCATCTTGACATGATATCATAGACACTACATGCATTGGGATTGCCCTAATAAGCTCTAGAAAAATATATATTAGCTTCTTTTTGACATATCAATTGAAGTTTTTTGAATGAATTAAAAACTCCATTATTAAAGACAAGTTTCATATTGTAACGTTTGGATCCGTAACAAAATTTGCTCATAAGCAAAAGGGAAAGGAGACACTTAGGAGCCAGATCAAAATGAGAAAAAAACGCTTTGCTTAATCTTTTGCTTTGGCATTGAATCACTTGAAACACTAGCAAACCAGATTGGAGTTTATAGTGCTTAATTTTATGGTTCTTTTACCTGACAATATGAACTTTTATCACTGTTTTACAGGGACCTTTTTATGCTGCATAATTATTTGGGTCTTGCTTGTCAATTTTATCTCTAACCTATCCCAATTGGCTTAATGGATCAACATTGCTGTTCTGTTAACACTAACCTATGTCCATTTTCATAAAGCAAATTAATCAAATCGTCCATTGTAATTAACCCGAGCATGCATATGGTAGTATTGATGGTCGAGCCCATTGGCAATTTGACGTGTACGTGTTACTCCTTGGCTTGGCCCATGAATGATCACATTTTTAGCCACTTGAGACGAACATTTTTTTAGCGTAATATGTATCCTGGGTTCATATATATAAGGACAGTAGATCGCTTATGAGACGACAGTTGACTATGAAAAACAAAGGAATATAGACTAGAGGTTATGTATGGACCAAATAGTGAAAGAATATGTATTTGTTCGAGGATGTGCACATCCTCGTGTTGGGAATATGCCCAAGAGACAACTGGATTCGATCCACTAGTCTTAATGGGCCACAAATGTTGTGAAGCCCATTACCAGGGGAAGGGGTGCTTTATTTATTAGTCCCATATTGCTAATGGAACATGGTGTGGAGAATTTCATCCAAATAAATAGAGACCAAACCCCTCCTGAAAAAGACAAGACTTCCAAGCAATAGTTGCTTTTCTCCCCATCGTGCTCGCGGACCTAGCAGTCCGGTGCGCGACGTTTCAATCCTCGTACGTGTGGATACCTCGGAGGTGCTGCGCTTGGAGCACAAGGACGAACCGCACGTGCAGGACCAGACGGACGTAAGCAACTGCACTGCACTGCCACTTCGACGCGTTCGTCTACATCGAGACGGCTTCCGCTGCAACTGCGCGTCAAGTGGTAACAATCTGTGATCTATAACTGCTGCTGTTCCTAATTTTGGGTGAACGAGTTTTGTGTGAGCTAGCGTAGCCTCCATCGTTACCCAACAGTGGTACCAGAGCCGTAGCTGTTTCGTTATAGATTCGGATATATGCATATAGAGATATGCTTGGATGTAGATTAGTCTCTGATCGGTTTGTGATCTCCACTATGATGGTAGTGTAACGAATTACTCCTACCGGTCGGAATTCCGCCATCGGAGTTAAGTGATACATGTAAACCCAGGCATGGTGAGATATAGATCAATTGGATTGGTCGAATCGAACTTAGATCAATGACCGCGTCGCATGTCGATATACGACAGTGTTGACTGGATCCACTATGATGGTAGTGTAACGAATTACTCCTACCGGTCGGAATTCCGCCACCGGAGTTAAGTGATACACGTAAACCCAGGCATGGTGAAATATAGATCAATGTGATTGGTCGGATCGAATTTAGGTATATTGACGGTAGCGATAACGGCGGACGGTCCGTGCAAGAACGGCGGACGATCCGCGAGGCAAGAACGGCGGACGGTCCGCGAGAGAACAGCGGACGGTCCGTAAATTCGGTCAAGAATCTTACAGAGACGTTATCTAGCGTTCCAGAGGGTCGGACGGTCCGCCAAAACAGGTCGGACAGTCCGCAAGGAAGCGGTGGACGGTCCGCAGGGAACGTCGGACAGTCCGGCGAAATTAAAATTTTGAAAACGATCCCTCAGAAATGTTTAAGTTTTGAATGTCCTCCCAACTAAATCTTGCACCATCACATGTCTTGTACAATTAGTGGTGGGTCTATGAAATTAGGGTGCCACTAGTTTTCCTTGACTAGATGGGTTTGTATCGGATACTTACTCGCATAAAGGGTTGGTTAACTTAAACAAGGTCATCTTAACGGTTAAGGACCTTGGGACATAAAGGTTGGACGCCGAGACATAGAGATGTCAACCAACAACAGGAGTCATATGTGATATGATTAGCGAAAGTTGCTTACCGATCTACCATGTCTTCTAGCGGTGATGCTAAAGCTCACTAGTCGACTTGTTAGTTGTGGATCCTGAATCACTAAGTATCAATGGAGGGATATTGATTTTAGTGGGAGTAAATTCCGTTAAATTGTTTAATGTATTTTGCTCTGTCATAGATATATTGTCTTAGTATTTTTGCATTATTTTCTGTTGTAGATCAATGGCACCTAGCACACCGTTTTCTTTGCGTTCGATCCTTGAGAAGGATAAGTTGAATGGAACAAATTATGCGGATTGGATCCGAAACCTTAGAATTGTTCTCAGGGCTGAGAAAAAGGAAGATGTTCTAGACATCCCATTACCAGTTGAGCCTGATGATAACGCAACCCTTGCTGAGAAAAATGCTTACAAGAAGGCATGTGATGTCAATCTTGAAGTGAGCTGCCTTATGCTTGCTTGCATGGAACCCGAGCTGCAGATGCAGTTTGAGACAAACCATGAGGCGCACGATATGATCGAGGCGCTTAAGGACATGTTCCAAACTCAGGCCAGGACTGAAAGGTTCAATGTCTCAAAGGCCTTTGTGGAAACCAAGCTAGCAGAAGGCGCAGCTGTAGGGCCACATGTGATCAAGATGGTTGGTTACTCACAGAGGTTGGAGAAGCTAGGCTTCCCACTTGGCCCAGAGTTAGCCACTGATTTTATTCTAGCATCACTTCCGCCTAGCTTTGGGAACTTCATTTCGAACTACCATATGCATGGGGCGGAGAAGGGATTGAATGAGTTGTGTGGCATGCTCAAGACAGCAGAGGCTGACATCAAGAAAAGCGCTAGCAGCAGCCATGTGATGGCCATCCAAAACAGGCCTAACTTCAAGAAGAAGGGCAAATCTTGGAAGAAAAGGAAGGGCAAGGCTAAAGATATGATCTCTCAGCCAAGCTCAACGCACCAGACTGAGTCTGGATCAGCTGCAGAAAAGGAGGAGTGCTTTTATTGTAAGGAACTTGGTCACTGGAAAAGGAATTGCAAGAAGTACCTGGCTTCTCTGAAGAAAGGCGGTAGTAAGAGTACTTCCGCATCAGGTACACTTGACATTAATATTACAGGCTTCCGCTGCAACTGCGCGTCAAGTGGTAACAATCTGTGATCTATAACTGCTGTTGTTCCTAATTTTGGGTGAACGAGTTTTGTGTGAGCTAGCGTAGCCTCCATCGTTACCCAACAGTCTGCCCTCTTGATGAACTTGGGGAAGCCGAAGCCGGAGCCGGCTTGGGTGGAGTAGTAGGCGTGCAGCTCCAAGGTCTGGGAGCGCGACGGCACCGGCTTCCCGGCCTGATCGAGCAGGCTGAACGTGGCACGCGCCGTCACGGGCTCGGCGCAGCGCTGGTCGAGCTCGAGGCCGAGGTAGATGGATATGAACTCGGAGCTGGTGGGGCTTCGGCCGTTGGGGTAGTATGAGATGTGCCAGGATCGACCCCCGACGGTGAAAGGGAGGGAGTCGGTGTGGCTGCCGTTGGGGAGCAGCTCCTTGGTGCGGGAGTACCCCTCGATGTCGAGCTGGTGGTGGCCGGTGACCGTGCCAGCGACGACGGCGGAGCGCGTGGTGGTGCACACGTCGGCCGTGGTGCATGGGGGCGGTGGCAGGATTGGCATGCCGGCTGGCTCGATTATAGGGTTTTGGTGGCTTTGTTTCGAAGAAAGAACCTAAGCGGCGAAAGCAATGTCTGTGTCGATCTGTACGCTCTAGGTTTTCGGTTTTTTAATATAACTAGCAAGAACGCACGTGTATTAGTAAAAAATAAGATTATATAAGAGATAGATGGCCAGAAATCATGTTGGTTACGAACTCGATGATGATTCCATACCACAGAGATAGACGAGGAAGGTGGAGGGTTTGACGAAAGAAGGTCCGACAGGTGGGGTCACTTGAAAGGATAGTATTTCAATAACTGGTAGATCTGTCGGTTGTCAAAAGTTTGACAAAAAATGACTTAACAGGTGGGGTCGCTAGGAAGGGTGATGTTTTAATAACTGGTGAGTCCGTCGATTGTTAAAAGTTTTTGACCTTTATAGTATATAGAACTAGTTGGTTGTGCCGCACGTGTGTGAGAAGATACGGTGAAAACAATTAGACATATTTCATCCAACTTTATCTATACTAGCAAATGTGCCCGTGCGATGCTACGGGATGGGCACTAACGCGAGACGGCAAGACTTAGGATCTGATCTATCCGATGGAGCCCCTATTACATGACATGAATCATGGTCTGTGGGATATGGGTACCCTAGGGCCCATCACCGAGGGTGGCAGCGCACGGCCCAAAGAAGACCGAGTCCTAGTAGACTCCTACTAGGACTCCCATATTGTAAATAGTCCCATACGGAAAATACTCATATTGTAACCCTACCTCCTGGATATATAAAGGAGGGCAGGGGTCCCTAGATAGGGGCATCCAGCATCAGACATCACACGCCGAGATCCATCGGAGATCATCCGAATACAACAGTACAATACAACCACCAACACAAGACGTAGGGTATTATACCTCCGGATAGCCCGAACCTGTCTAAATCAGTGCCTCCTGTGTACCATCAAGTCACTAGTTCATCAATCGCCCCTCCTACAAATCAACCACTCGTGTACCCCCAGGTGGATTGCCGGTCCTAAGGTCCGACAGTTGGCGCCAGGTAGGGGTAGATTGGTGAGCTTTTTCGATTCAAAAACACCGTTGGCTCGATGGCAGATCAATCTCGCGTTGTCTTCCTCGAATACGTGGAGGCGCACCCTAAGGGAATCTCAGATCCGAGAACCCGCCCGACCCACCCAATTCCGGACTATGGCGAGTTCCACGGCAACCTCGATGGCGGATTCATCTACATCTACTCGAAAGCATACAATCGTCGATGGCGGCGACATGCTACCAGAATGATCGACATCTGCACCGGGTGGGAAATGTCTTTAGCACCGGGTTTCCCACCCGGTGCAACTAATCCGAGGCTAAAGGGGTACCCCTTTAGCACCGGGTTGAATAACCGGTGCTAAAGGGTCCCTTTAGCACCGGGTGCAGCCACGACCCGGTGCTGAAGGGCCTGCCCCGCAGCGCCTTTAGCAGGGCCTTTAGCACCGGGTCGTGGCTGCACCCGGTGCTAAAGGGCCTGCCTTTAGCACCGGTTGCTGTGTGCAACCGGTGCTAAAGGCCCCGGATTTCTTTTTTTTTGCTTTTTTTAGTAGCCATGCGTGCATGTCTATATACGTATATATTCTAATACTTATATTCTAATGCGTATTCGGCCGACTCTATATTCATATTAGCTGACATTTCATCAAAATAGAAGACATAAATATAAATTATCCTTCTATATATGATCAATATCAGAGTATAGCCACAAATAAGTAGATCGGGATAAATCAAGATATAGAAACAATATGAACAAGAATGAAAGTTGAGACAAAGGATTTTCTACCGAAGTTCACTCCACAAAGGAGCTACGTCTCCGTTGAGATGCTCACAAAGAGCCGGGCTGTCACACTAACCCCAAGTCTCTCCCAATCAACCACAAAAGAGCTGAAACAGAACTGCCATCTTCTTCATTGTCCAATCCCTCAGTTCTGCTTCATGAGTGCTAGGCCAGTCGAATATTGCCTTTAATTCCCTCCATAGCATCTCCTTCTCTGTATCGGGGAGCACGTACTCCTCAGTGGGGTCCGTGGACTTCCATTTTCTGATACTAATGGGCACATTGTCCCGTACAATTACCCCGCACTGAGATACAAATTTCTTGGCCACTTTTGGGGGCTCAACTGGCTCCCCGTCATCCTCCACTCGGGTGATGTGTAACTTGACATCCTTCAGCTTCTTCGTGGTCGATCGTTTTGATTTCTTAGCAGAGGCGGCCTACACAAATTACATATATACGAGATGATATAGAGATGGTATACATAATTTCCGTTTCTGGCGAGATTTCAGTAATGAGCGGTCATATTCTGTTACTATTACTTCCTTCTGTTGACCCTTGCTCAAATTACCGAGGAATGACTTCACGATGGTGGGATCAAGCTTCGGCTCCGGCTCAGGTTTTTTCCTCCACTCGGCCATTTGCCTCTTTGTGTCCGCTTTGACCGAGGCTTCGAGCTCCTATAGAGTCTTCTCATCCGCTCTTTTCTCTGGTGCGGGCTTCTCTCTGGTTTTCCGCGCCTTCTTCGCTGGTGGAGTGGGGGCAGAGGCTTTAGTGCGGCGTCCCCTCTTCGGCGGAGGAGACGGAGACCTCTTCGGCGGAGGAGATGGAGACCTCTTTGGCGGAGGAGACTGGCTTGCATCAGGAGCTCTCGGAGAATCGTCATGATCTAGTGGATCTCTTGGAGGTGACGGAGGCTTGTTGGTAGCCGCAGGTGTATCGGGTATGACGACGTCTGCCTTGCTCCATAGAATGATGCAGTGAGAACACTGACCGAGTTTTGTTTCTCCGTCACCTCCGGGGATGTCAAGTTCCAAGTCTTCCCAGCTGGTGACGACTTGCTCCACCTCAACAGGTACGTAACCATGTGGAATGTCATTGCAGTGCCATTTTTGCCCTTCTTCCACACGTTTGGTCATACCGTATGCGACCTGATAAGTTAGTAGTCACAAAGAAAGTTAGTAAATGAATGGTATTTACGGTGAAATGTATGCAGTATGAACTAAGGTCGCATACGTACCACCACAGCTAAGTTCTTCTGCCTGACGACAAGCTCGCACGCGGTCCGTTGAGTTATTTCATCCACGGTGTAACGGACCGCTTCGGCGGCCTGTGTGGAAGCGTGACTGCTTTGATATTGCTGTGGAGGGCTAATAAGGGCCGCATCTTGGAGAGGTGCATGCTCTGTGGAACCGGTCCCGCCTGCGGCTTGTTGGAGAGGTGCATGCTCTGTGGAACCGGTCCCGCCTGCGGCTTGTTGGAGAGGTGCATGCTCTGTGGAACCGGTCCCGCCTGCGGCTTGTTGGAGAGGTGCATGCTCTGTGGAACCGGTCCCGCCTGCGGCTTGTTGGAGAGGTGCATGCTCTGTGGAACCGGTCCCGCCTGCGGCTTGTTGGAGAGGTGCATGCTCTGTGGAACCGGTCCCGCCTGCGGCTTGTTGGAGAGGTGCATGCTCTGTGGAACCGGTCCCGCCTGCGGCTTGTTGGAGAGGTGCAGGCTCTACCGGGTGGGAAAGCCCTTTAGCACCGGGTTTCCCACCCGGTGCAACTAATCCGAGGCTAAAGGGGTACCCCTTTAGCACCGGGTCGAATAACCGGTGCTAAAGGGCCTGCCTTTAGCACCGGTTGCTGCCTGAAACCGGTGCTAAAGACCCCGGATTTCTTTTTTTTTTTTTGCTTTTTTCAGTAGCCATGCATGCACGTCTATATACGTGTATATACGTATATATTCTAATACGTGTATTCTAATGCGTATTCGGCCGACTCTATATTCATACTAGCTGACATTTCATCAAAATAGAAGACATATATATTACAAAAGTAGATATTCATGCATGTCAACTCGAGTTATATATATTTAAACTGTATTTTCTACTTAATTAAGATTGATCCGTTGCTTCAATCGTTTCAGCTCCTAACGTGCTTCTATAGAATTAAAAATAATTGATAAGAAATATATACAAAGCATACATATTCCCAATATTTCTAACATTTTCGCTAAGGGGGTCGGTGCGTGAAAAACGGATTCGCCAAGGGGTTCGGGTGCGCGGTGTGAATTGATTCGCTAAGGGTTCGCTAAGGGGGTCGGTGCGCGAAAAACGGATTCGCTAAGGGGTTCGGGTGCGCGGTGGGTTCGGGTACGCCATAGAATTTCCGATAATAAACATTTTCGATAGTATACATTATACAAACATATAACATTTCCAATATACATTTAAATGAAGCATTTCCAATATACATGAGGAATATCAGGGAGCCTCTTCAAGTCTTCAAATTGGCAATGCGAAAGAACTAAATAGCTTGCAAAGAATTACTCCCTCCGTTTCAAATTATAGTTCGTTTGACTTTATTAACTCTAAGTTTGACCTCTGTTATTCAAAACTTTGTGCAAATTATCATATTTTTTGTGGTGGCTTGCTTTATTAATAAAAAATCTTCAAAAATGCCTTAAATTTGACTATATTTACACAATTATTTTGAATAAGACGAGCGGTCAAACTTGTGGTAAAAAGAGTCAAACAAACTATAATTTGGAACTTACATTTCATATGACTAGGCCCATAAAAAGAGTGGCCAGCATAAAAACTCATCAGCAGTACTAACTTTTCAGTTAAATCTTGGCAAAGATCAAAACACACATCTTCCTTTTGCTCCTAGTTCTCCAAGGATTCTTAGAATTATTGTTAATTCATCTTCCTGAGCACAGGGCACAGGCGGCCAGGTGGGAGTTTTGTCAACGTGGTAGAGATTTACAGCAAAGATACATAGCAGACTAAAAGCTCCCATTTAGCAAAGATAGAACATTCAGATTTACAGCAGAGAAGAGCATATGAGTCAAGGCCCACATGCCACATAGCAGACTAAAAGCTCCAATCTTTTGACATTTCCTAATAAATTGCTGCACAAAACAATATACATCATCGATGAAATGGGATCAAGCTACAACAAACTCCACGGATAAAGACCCACTTTGTTTCCTTCATCAAGTTCAGGGTATCGCTAGTACGTTCTACCATTTAACCCAAGGATTTAATCGCCACCATTGACCATCGCCACCATTCCTCATTTACCTGCGCGGGGACGACGGGCGCGGGGACGACGACGGCGGCGGGGACGACGACGGCGGCGGGGACGACGACGGCGGCGGGGACGACGACGGCGGCGGGGACGACGACGGCGGCGGGGACGACGACGGCGGCGGGGACGACGACGGCGGCGGGGACGACGACGGCGGCGGGGACGACGACGGCGGCGGGGACGACGACGGCGGCGGGGACGACGACGGCGGCGGGGACGACGACGGCGGCGGGGACGACGACGGCGGCGGGGACGACGACTGGCGGCGTGGACGACGGCGGCGCGGCCCGGGACGAGGGCGGCGGCGCGGCGTGGGCGTGGGGACGACAGGCGG
>OAMR01000550.1:876227-918398 GCA_900205405.1 Echinochloa crus-galli
GGGGGATTCCCCTTGAATTCATTTATTTGGGCCTTCAGCAGGCCAGAGCCATTACATCTTAGAGTTTGAGCAATGGAGAAAACAGGGGATGAGAGAATATAAAACACCACAGCATACAGACATCCACGTGTAAACATACACGGACATGGAGAAGATAAGAAAAAACAAGGTCACGGTATAGACTCCCACGGTGGAGGCATGTCGTTGGTTATTGGATATTGTCATCAGCAAGCGGCTGAACTCCGGCGGCCTCCAATCCACAGGCGACTGTAAAGCTTCGAGTCAAACGACAGACGACAGCCATGGTATGCATTGTCTATGAGCACATCCAGGATCCGGTTGACGCCCACCAACGTCTTCGGGGGAAGGAAGCCCCAAAGAGGGAGGGCCGACGACTGGAGAACGAGGAGATCCAAGAGAGGGGATCATGGTCTCGCAACCCGGCATTTGGTGAGACAACACAACCAAGGAACTTGGAAACCAGTGCAGCAAAGGACCTGGCATCAAACGCTCTCCAACAAGCAGCTTGTGCACCATCGCGGAAGGATTAGCGAGGAACCTTGTAGATTGGCATGGTGTTGAAAACGGCGGGGAAGCCTCGACAGCGACGCCTACAGGTAGGATGCGACGTCCTCGACACCGTCGTCACCGGTCTGGTAATCCAGAGCTGGGTTTTCACCCGAGGGAACCCTTGCAGGGGCCGAGAGTGGTCATGACGCCTCCAGGGAGGGGAGCAACGCCCGCGGACGTTGCCGTCGTTTGCACCGATACGTGCATGGATTTCGCCAAGCACTCTCCAACCCCCTTCACCGTATGACCATACCAATCCATCCAGATGCGTCGGCAGAGAGGTTGAGAAGCTCGCAGTCCACCGAAGCCCCACTAGAGATAGCACCTACAGCACCAGCAGGAGCGGCAGCTGCATGCGGCTCCGGGCGGCGCAGTAGGCGGCCAGTGCCGCTGCAGCACAGGAGCACCTCGCGAGCGCGGCAGGTCGCCCACCGCGGCGGCGCATACGGCCGCCAGGACCTTGGGCCGCCAGGGCGAGTGCAGCGCGCAGGCGGCGCCGGCCCTGTCGCCGTCCGGCGGGGACCTGCACCGCCTCGCGCAGGGGCCTGTCCGCCGCCGCGGAGGGCCGGCGCCGCCTGCGCGCTGCGCTCGCCCTGGCGGCCGTATGCGCCGCCGCGGTGGGCGACCTGCCGCGCTCGCGAGGTGCTCCTGTGCTGCAGCGGCGCTGGCCGCCTACTGCACCGCCCGGAGCCGCATGCGTGGGGGTGGAGGGGGGGACTGGTTCGGCGGCGGGGTGGGTGCCCTCGAGTCGCCTCTCGGGGAGGCGACGCGAGGGAGGGGCAGCCACGTTGCCATGTTCTAGTACTAGTAGTTCTACGTTTCCAATCATTGCGTCGCAGTTATTTCTGTTACAAAACTATTGTATCCAGCTATCAGCACACTTCTGTCATGTTCTTATTTCGGTCATTGCATTACAGTTATTTCTGTTACAAACTATGAGAAAATTGTGATAATATGATAAACAGCCAAATTACTTTATCAATGGAGATGCAAGCCTAAAATTCTTGTGTTCTACCATTCCTTTAGGTATTGCAGTGCTGTTTTGATTTTGGCTGATTTTGCCTAGATAGATCCTAAAATTTGGGTAGGTAGTTGACTGTAAAAGGGCTTAACTTTATGTAGGTCTTTGACTATACAGGCATGGTTTAACTTTCACAGCAGGTAGTTGCTATGCTGATTTTGGGTATGTCATTATTGGAGCTTTGTTAATTAATTAAGTTAGGTAGTCATGGCGAGATTAGCACATAAAAAAATATACAAAAAAATTATGGTTGCAAGAACAAGAAGCTGTAAGAAACAGGGATGGAAGTTAAAAAAAACTATCAACATGTGGTTTCGAACTAAGCTGTACCTGTCGATGTTTCATTGCTTTTGAATCATCTATATAAATGTGAACCAGCCGCGAACTCAAGACCTATCTCTCACACTGTCAAGCAAGGAGCTCAGTCACTCTTTGTATTAGCACTTCCTTTGTTCCTCCAACCTTTGCTTTCTTTGCACTGAGGAAGCATTTTAGATCAGCAACTGTCAGTGAACGCAGCTCACCTCTCCTATGATTATCGATCACCTGAATGCAAGAAGAATAAAGCTATTAACTAAAAGCAGCAGAATATCTATCTTCAGGTAATGTATGAGGAAAATATTAATTTTATGGCTGTCACCTTTGCTATTAACTCGTAGCTGGCAACATCTGGCTTAGCTTTTGTCCTTGTTGAATTTGAGACATCCTTGTCAACTGCCTTTGATCTCACCTTTGTTGTCTTTTTGGTAAGTTCATCTTTCTGATTATCTCTCACCTGAAGGAATTCAATCCAAGTTCTTTTAGTTCATTGATCAAATCACAAGATATATAATTATATAGTTACAGAAGATTATTGATTCTAATAGGAATTTTGATTAATCACCTTTATAGCAAACTCATTTTCAACAATTTCTGGCATTGTTTTCTGTTTAATCACAACAGTCAACACATTCTTTTCAAGATCTTGCTTGGCCTTTCTCTTTGCTTCTGCAGTTACCTCATCCTTAGCAACAACAGTCTTCGATTTTGTGTTTATTACCTTTGTGGTAAGCACATCTTTCTCAATGTTTGGTATTGCCTTTGTTACTTCTTGGATACCTTGCGTGTAATCTTTACTGTGCAAAAAGGTAACATGACATTTTTAGCACTACCAACTAGCAACCATGCTGGATTCTAATTCATGCTAAGAAGCAAAACATTTATAATGCAAGCTATTATATTACAAAACACAATAAACCGGAGGAAATTCATTTGAAAAGGAAAAATTGGTTTTCTGCACATATAACTCCAAAATTAGCTTTGAAGCAATTGTGAAGAGTGGACTCCAGACAAGACATGCAAGGAGGAACAACCTACGGCACCAAAAGAGCAAAAAAAAAAATCCAGAAATCCCTTCTCATGTCATCTGTGTGCAAGAGAAAGACTAAGAAACAAGTGCAAGCTTTTACTTTAACTCATGTAATCGCCGTTCTACAGAGAAATACAAGTGACTAACCAGCAACCTTGATGGAGCAACCCAGAAGGTGAGGTGGTAGGTGGAGGCTAGAAGTAACCTTGTTAGCATAAATTCAAAAAAACTGAAGCACGAATTATGCACGGCACTGCCGTTATTTGAACAAAAAAGCTGTTAAAATCGGATTGACCCACATCACAAATGTGAACGAAATGGGGATCAATTGCTTTCTCTCCTATTCATTGCAACAGATGAGCTCTTCTCTATCCCAAAGAAGTGGGTCCACCCTATCTCTTCATTTCCCAATTCCAGATGGTTTCCAAAATTTAGGGAGGCCTTAATATTTTAATTATTTCAATATTCCAACTGGATGATCATGGGCAACACAAGAAATGAAATAGTAAGAACTAAACAAAAGTAACAGTTTCATTGGCTTGCATGACTTCCCCTTATTGATGTACCTTGAGTGGCATGGTTTGTCTGAATTACAAGATTTTTATGAGCTATTTGTCACAACTAACATCATTTCAGATAGCATATAAAAAGATAAAAGGACTTATCTTCCTTGTGTCCAGATTCTTTGTTTCCAAATGATCTGGTTGGGCTGCATGGTAAAAAAGGAAGATTAGATACTTTGTCCTGCAATGATATGTGGAGAAAGAACAGTTTCATGATTACCTTTGGCAATTCCTCCACATCCTTGACTACTGTTCTTCGGTAACTTTGCATGCTTTCTTATATGATTTTCAGAAACCTATATGATGATTGAGACATGGGTGTTTGAAGAAAAAAAATGATTGAGACATGCTGCTCAAAATTCATGTTCCCTAAGTATGCACATCAGAACCATCACAAACTTTGACATAAAATGAACAGTTTTTTTTTATGAAACATAAAACTGAACAAGTTGATAGCTAAGATCAACTTGTTAATGTTTCTTATATTTTTTAATACAATCTAGCACTACAGCATACACAACATGATGGTGTAAGGGAATCATCCAAAATGCAGGCAAACCCTGCTCTGAATGAAGAAGAAAAGAAAAGAACAATCATATATATAGCAAACTAAACACTTTAATAAACAGAAAAGACCTTTTCAAACCCAACAGCGCTGCTGCCACACAAAACGATCCTGTTGTAGTCATACACCGGGCCCACATATAATAGTACTTCATTAGAACTGTAGTTGTTATTCCTCTGGCTACGAGCTAAGTCCATACCTTAATGACTGGCATCTGAAGAATTGCACTTGACGAGCTAACAGGATTAGCATGATGACTTGATTTGTTTGAATTATCGGCAGCAGGATGTTCTAATGCAACAACGAGTAGAGGTAATGTAAGGAGAAATGGCTTTTATTACTGAAACAGAAAATTATTGACAAAATGAATGAACAATGCGATCAAGGCTCATAGATGTGCATTCATTTAACTGTAATAAACTGATAATACTTACCTGATGAATAACTCAATTTCCTTTTTTCTGCTGGTTTACTTCTGCTGAATGAAGGCTTCAACAGATTAACTTGTGCTGAATGAGATTTTAGTACATCAGGAACTATCTTGAGTCTTGAACAAAAATATTGCTGCATAACTATATTCAGATTTAATAGGAGTTAACTTCTATATCCCTCTTCAGATAATTGAAGGATTGGAGCAAATGTGGGACAACTTTTAATAGGAAAAGTCATCTTCAACAAGTTTACGACATTGGCATGGCATGTGGGATATTTGGCTGCACACAAACATAGAAAACTCTGAGAAGGTGCCTCGTAACAGCAACTTTGGAAAAGAATGTCGGATTCAGATATGGTGCTCCTAAACAAATCTTTCTACAAAGTTTTTGCCACATGTGGAAAACTGGTTACATTTGAGTAACATTGGTCGAAGAGTGGTCCTAAATATAGTATTATATCAGATTTGGCAGTGAAACGCTCAAGTCCTGTGCGCTATGTCTAATCTTCGAAATTTGACCTTGTAGGACCTGTTGTACAAATAGCTAGTCACATATAAATATAGTCAATAGGGTCCTCCCCTACCCCCCTTCCCCTAAAAAAAAATCCAGTCACAACAATTATATGAATGAAATGAACGAACAAAGATAACCAACATTTCTTAGGTAGAACTGCATACTGAAGTATTGGCAATGAGAAACATCACCAATTAACCGGACATAATTTACTTGTATATCTTGATAGTAAGAAAATCAGAGGTAAAAAAAATTGATCTTACATTTATGTGAACTGTTTGGAGCAATCAGTTGTGGTTGAAAGCCATCATTGATAGAACTTGTGCCACTGAGATTGTCACTATCACCCAAAGAATGCGCTATCTTGTGAACTTTGGTATTCCACAATTTTGTACTCAATGAACAAAGGACAGCAGGTTTTGGGGTGCGAAAGTCTTGTAGAACAAAAAAAAATATACATGCATTTAGCTGGTGATAAAACAAAATTTTTCCATCATGCAAACATGTAATTTTTCCTGGCCAGATGTACCTAGAATAAATGATTGACCTTTGGACATAATGTTTGTATGAGCTAAATCAAGATCCTCAATATTATCTGTTCCTGGACTTTGCGATGTTAGGTTACTTGGAGCCTTATTCCATGTAGGCAGAGTTGAAGAGCAGTTCAGTAGAACCTGTTCCTGTAAACATAGTCCAATAAGAGCACTAACTTTGTCATTCTCCCTATCCTTCAAAATATAGAGAAATAAAGGCTATCATAGCTCAACAAGAGCATCAACTTTTAAGACAAATGAAGAAAGTATAGCCATTCACAGCAGCAAAGATATGTTGGCACAATATGCAAATGTGTTTAGCTCCCATTTAATATTTTGATGAGGAAAAAGAAATCAGTCTGACACAATTAGTTACAAAAGGCCCATTGCTCGAACTGTACCTTAATAATTAGTTTGTTATCTCCAAAGAAACTCCAAGCTGAAATAAGGAGAAAATTTAATTAGGATTTGACAAGCTACCATTTCAGCGTGTATAAATATTATTTTCCAGACACTTTAAAGCATAAAGATGTATACTCAATAATGATAGCAAAAATAGGAAAAGTATTGCATCTTTAGTATGTCAATGTCAGTGCATGTGTACACAAATCTAAACAATCAGATGCACAAGGACAGATGAATTCAGATGGACTATTTTCACAAAAGTACTAAGACACCCTTATCTTTCAATAATTCTACAAAGGATTGCAAGGCAGACATTGCCTTAGATACTCTTGCAGATTTTAAGGCTGGTTGAAGCCCTGAACCTTCGAGAACTAGTGAAGAAGGCCACCTACTTAATTAAATAAAAGAAAGCAAATCAAACACATATATAGGATAAATGTGAGAAGTGGAAATGTTCGGTATACCAATATGATCAATGCAACAACATATATGCAAAGAGGATATCAAGGAAGCCATAACCATTTTGTTTCCAATGAAGCTCCATAGGTAAGTTTGACTGCTACATGATAATTGTATTTTGTGTCTAACCCATACTGCAGAACACAAATCATGTAAAACTTTAAAAACAAGTCATCTAGAGAATCAACTCTTAAAAGGAAGCATTACATGAAATAAGAACACAGATCAGAAGGCAAGGAAATAATGTGTTACCTTAAATAAGCAAAGCTCCATAAACTTGTCCAAGCACTGTTCTGAGGGGAGCATCTTGCTATATCCTACGAAAAACAAAACGAATCTTTATAAAAAAATGAAGTACAGTTTAAAGTTTAAACAAGTAATAAAAATGTCTAAATTACCAATCACATGGCCTTCCTCAAGTGCAGGAAGAGTTGTACAGACAGTAAAGTTACAGGCATCCAAAACAACATCAATGCCATGCTGAAATGCTTCCATCATATTGGATCTAGCAACATCAGAGATCTAACGGCAACACACAAAATTCATTAGCTGGAACTATTTCCTTCTCTACAGTGGAAAGAAGAGGAAAATTGAAGGGTACCTTATGACTAGTGTACCGAAATGCATCAGGTGAGACAACAAATTCAAAATCATCATTCCTCCCTAATTGGACTTCCTGTAGCAAATTGACCAAAAATATAATAACCAACATTATGTAACAACCAGCATCAATACCAAAAGCTTATACATGTACAAAAAAATAATACCAAAAGCTTATACTTTATCGTAGAAAAAAACAGAAGATAGAAGTAGTCTATTCAAAGCATTTAACAAACCAGTCGCAGACTCGCAGCAAATAAGTGAAGGAAATGCAACAGACAACTATTTATGTAACACTACAGAAGGCATCCCATTTTTCTAAATTCAGATTTATAAAACTGTCTCCTTCATTATTTTGAAACTTCTATAGCTGAATCACAGTGACTTTTATATATCTACAGATCATAAAAGGCTTGTACTTGCTGCATAAGAGGATATTATAAAATTCACATGCTAACGCTCGATTGGAATTGGATGGCAAATTGGAAACTATAGGTTCATGATCATGGCATTTTACCAGAACTACACATAGTTATGAAGAGAAGAATTATTGAGTGTGATGATTACTCAAATAATCAAAGGCAAACAATCAGCTAAAATTTGAAGTTCAGAGACCACTGATGTTCCTGAACAACCTATGTTTTTTTTTCTATATGGTCATGCCTGCATAACCAACCATTTCTAACGCATTTGTTCAATGCCAAACACATGGGCATGTGCACAAAGTGAACTGACATCATTCAATTGTTGCATGTGGCTCAGTGGTATGGTCATGCATGCTGCATATATAGTAAACCATTCTTCTAAGCCATTTTGCTTCACCTTGAGCCTCAACTGACCATCCTAATATTCCGATTTGAATGCCCATTTCCAAATTATAGGAGCAGTGACATCGTGACATTTATTTGCACGAAAAGAAACATGGAACAATGTCTGCAGGCCTCCATACAAAGGGTGAAAAGTATGTACCACGTTCACCGCGCACAGATCAGTCCTCTCCTGATTCTGATCAAACTTCGCGTCCACGTAAATACTCTCTCCCAGACACCTCCATCCACGTTCAAGCATCATGGAGCGCAGCTCACACCCGACGGCTTTCGCGACCAGCTCACCTGAGCATTCCAGCACCTCCTCCTCGCCCATCTACAATGCCAGAAATCATACATACATAAGGGCTGGTAAATCGCTACAGGCGGGAGCGCACAAGAGTGCCCGTGGTGTATTGCGGGAAAACGTCGAGCAGGTGAGGGGCGCGGGAGGAGAGGACACGCTCACCGAGGCGCCAGGGAACGCGGCGGCGACCTCGGAGACCGCCTCCGCCGCCTCGCGGGACTGGCATCTCTGCAACGATCGAGAGCACGCAGGGTTAAAATTCAGAAACCGCCGGCACCGAACGGAAGCGTCGTGCCTGGGGGTGCGGAGAGGTGTGTGTGGGGGGGTGCGAAACCTGGAAGACGAAGAGGGCGTCGGCGGGGGGCTGGGGGAGGCACGCGAGGCGGTGGCGACGGGAGAGCCTGCAGCAGAGGACCTCGAGGTCGAGGGCGGGGATGGGGGCGGACAGCGAGAGCTGGCGGAGGAGGAATGGCGGCAGCGGTGAGGAGGAGGAGGAGGAGGAGTCGGCGGCGGCGGCGCGGACGAGGACCTTGTTGCGGAACATTTGACCGTCGGCACTCGGTGGTCTTCGTTCCGGCGACCCGGTCTCCCGGACTCGCTGGGCTTCGCCGCTGGTTTTGTTTTCTTTTTTTTTTTTCGAAAAATCCTCGGCGCTGGTTTGTGCCGTGGTTGGTGTACCGTGGGTGCGCCGACGAGTGAAAAGAGGAGAATAAATGGGCACATAAACTTCGTGCTGAACTGCTGATTAGTCGTGAAATGGTATATGGATGCCATCCATAGACCATAGCAGCATGAGGGTTACAACTTAAGCTCGTTGGTTTTGTTTGTGCACCTCTAGCGAATCACTAAAGCAAGTTAATTTTGTGTGACAATTTGAGAGTATATATTTCTACGGTCAATATGTAGCAACTTTACAAATTAAACAAGTGAGACAAACTAAATAAGAGACTATAATAGATGTTTCCCAAAGTTTAGATTCACAAAAGTGAATCTTACGTCTTTGTTTAGGTGCTTACGATAGGCGGACTTAAACACTCCAAGCCACTTACCTCGGTGTTGACAATCGTCACGATACGATTTTGACCATCAATTCTCGGGAATAAATAAGGTTATATGATTCAATTTTTGTGCTTAGATTCATTTCTATTAAAGTTCCATAAATTTTGATGAATATGTGATGTGCCGGTACATAATTAAGCAAACATGGATTAAGGGGGACAAAATGGCTAATTCGGCCGAACCGCCCCTCTTAGCCTATTCATATCTGGCATAGTCCCATGCAGAGAAACACAACGAGGAAAGGTACAGTGCATTGATTCCGCGTCAGGATGATCAAGTGGTGACCGGACGAAGTCACGCGGATCGTTGACATCATCAATCCGGGCAAAGAAACACAAATTGACTAAACCTAGCTGGGTGGAGAGGGCGAGGAAGCAATCCTAGACGTCCCTAAAGCAATGACGGTGGATCGGTAAGCGATCGAAAGCCGGACCACTTCGGCCGAAGGGAGTAGTTCAGATGAAGCTAATCCCCACATGCGGACACGAAACTGACCTGCAAACCACCATCCATGAGTAAATCTGGGCCGTGGGTGATGATGCGGTGCAAGGTGAATGGTTCGGCCAAACTGGTCGGGCACCGCCCCTTAGTGCCTTGACCGGTGCTCCACCTTACCGCATTCCTCCACTTATAAATAAAGGTGTTATATCGCCATTTGAAAACACATCAAGCCAATGAGCTCTATTTCGCCTTAGGTGATTCTGGAGTCATCTTTAGAAACTCTTGTGGGATATGGGTACCCCTGGTCCCACTATCTGACCGGATCACGGCGGTCGGGGCCCACGTCTGACAGCCTCATGGGTCGACCCCTAGGCGGCCCGCAAGGATCCCCGACTTGACAGACAAGTTTGATGAAGACCCAGCGGGCGGCTCATCCGGATATCCAGGGATATTCTGTTGTAACCGACTCGGACTAAGTCCTTGTCGATGACAAGTAGGTTTAGATGGAAACCGACTTGTAAACCCAAGTCCGTCACCCTATATAAGGGGGCTAGGGCACCCCTACGAGGGACACGATGCACGACATTGCATCCCGCATTGTAACCCATATGCTCGTCCTTACTTCCTGAAGCTTGGCCGAGTTCCAGCAATAGAGACAACTCTACCGACACAGGACGTAGGGTATTATACCTCCGGGTAGCCCGAACCTGGCTAAATCAGTGCCTCCTGTGTACCATCAAGCTACTAGCTCATCAATCACCCCTACCTATAAATCAACCACTCCGGTACCCCCAGGTGGATTGCGGTCCTAAGGCCCGACAGTTGGCGCTCCAGGTAGGGGTAGATTGTTGAGCTTTTTTATTCAAAAATCCCGCTAGCTTGATGGCAGATCAATCCAGCGTTGTCTTCCCCGCATGCGTGGAGGCACGCCCTAAGGGAATCTCAGATCTAAGAACCCGCCCGACCCACCCACGAGACGAGTCATACGCGTTCTACAACTAGCCAGAGACATGTCTCGACTAGTCGGCTTCATCGACAACCACATCATCGCGCATGACGTCTACTTCAACTCGGCTACTAATCAAGCTAAGTATTTTATTTTATTTTATTTTTACAGCTTCTACAGATCGTCATGTGCATATCTTTTTCTTCATGTCCATGATACAACTGCCGACGTGCATTATTTAATCTACGGCAATCACGTGTTCGCCCTAACCAAACTGCTCATGCAAGCAAATAAAACAAAACGGCAAGTCCGACTCACTATATCCAAAGTCTAAACATGCGTGACAGTACTCAGCGGGGACCTGCCTACGACTAAGCCTCCATGCAGAGCACCGTAGCATGTAGGAGTGCTGCCTCCATGAAAGCTCCAGCCAGTTCTTCGCCCGAGTCCTCAGCGCCTATCATAATCGCGGTGAAGTGATAGGGGTTGATAACTCAACTCAAACATAAAGCATGCTAAAAGCAAAGCTAAAAATACTTATTACAAATAAGTTTATTACGTTTCTCCAAAAGACTACTATTTTTTTATCCATCTCCCTTCCAGGTACGACGACTCGGTGTATCTTCGTGTCGCCCGGCCGACCTCGCAAGCTCGGGGGCTGGTACGGGCGGTGACTCAGCGTATCTTCGCGTCGCCCGGCCGACCTCGCAAGCTTGGAGGCTGGCGCGGGCGGCGACTCGGCGTATCTTCACATCGCCCGGCCGACCTCGCAAGCTTGGAGGCTGGCGCGGGCGGCGACTCGGCGTATCTTCACATCGCCCGGCCGACCTCGCAAGCTCGGGGGCTGGCGCGGGCGGCGACTTGGCGTTTCTTCATGTCGCCCGGCCGACCTCGCAAGCTCGGGGGCTGGCGCACGCGGCAAGTCGGCGTTACCGGGCTACAAATAGGCCGAACAATAACAACTTAACCGAGCTATAGCTCTAACCTATTGCTCTTTCCTAGGCGACTCATCGTTACCTCCAGTCGTGCGGCCAACCTCGCAAGCTCGGGGGCTGGCGCGCGCGGCGACTCAACGTTCACCTCCTTTTTCGACAACATGTTGTCCGACTGCTTTTTGAGCCTTGGCTTGCTTATACTAACCAACCCACCGCTCGGGGGCTACTGTATGTACAGTGATTGTAATCGTCGCCCTATACTCGGTCCTCATGAGAATCGTCCGACTTCCTCGAAGGACTCGGCGTCGTGTTGGGTGTTTGTTCTCTTTGGCGCACCGCCCACCCTGGTGCCGACTATGTGTTGAAGCACCTTCAACCGACTACGATGGCCTCGTTCCTTCACCAACAGTTCGCCACGCGCCTGAACGTTGCTCGGGGGCTTGTGGGTTATGGGTACCCTAGGGCCCATCACCCAGAGGGGCGGCGGCTGGCCCAAAGAAGACTGAGTCCTAGTAGACTCCTACTAGGACCCCATACTGTAAATAGTCCCATATGGAAAATACTCATACTGTAACCCTACCTCCTGGATATATAAAGGAGGGAAGGGGTTCCTAGATGGACAGACCACGGAACAACAGACAATACAATATACAGTTCCCAGACACAGGACATAGGGTATTATACCTCTAGGTACCGGGTAGCCCAAACCTGTCTAAATCAGTGCCTCCTGTGTACCATCAAGCTACTAGCTCATCAATCGCCCCACCTACAAATCAACCACTCGGGCACCCCCAGGTGGATTGCCGGTCCTAAGGTCCGACAACTCTAGTATAAGCTCTTGTATCTTTTACTTTTTATTTTGTATGACTTTGAGTTATCTATATATCATCTTTTCCTTAAAGTCATTTATATTCAACATCTACTTTATTCTAGTTGCGATATATCATGTTTAGAATATACTAGTTGTAGCTCTATCACTATTGGTTCTTATTTAAGTCTTTGTCTCAGCCGGTCTCTTCGATCCTCGTCAACTACTTGGGTGAATTGACCCCAGCACTGACAAGGGTTGCTTGCTTTTTCTGGAGGAGTAAGTAGAACCTGACTAGTATAGGCATGATATACTTGAAGGTGAGCTTAGTATGCACCCAATACAACGGAACTTGTGATAGCCGCTAGGTGGTCACAGCACTATCGGCATATGTATTCCACCATATTGGTCTTGGCATTGTAGGGTTACCCCTGGGCAATCGGCGGTTCCCCTTCTCATCCATTTCCGTGAGCTGCTGGTCCCCTGTCCCGACATTGAGACAATAGTTAGACTTGAACCATAGACGTTGTTCTTCAGTTGTTGTAATCTCTTTGCTCGAGTGACCCGAATAGATAAAGTACCTAAGAATCTTATCTCTTCTCATTGTCCTCCCAACTAGCTAGTTAGCTCTCTTTATTTATCTGAGTTATCCTTTTGCTGTGTGTTATGATCTATCACTCCTATCATTATGGTTACCTCCGTCTTATCAAGTTAATTATCGGTAGTGTAGTTCTCTGTGATATCATTCAAGTATTTGTTTACTAGTCATCATGCCATAGTGCTTCCCTGTGGAAAATATAAGTATGATACTCTAGAATATTCTCGGGTGAAATGCTACGGTGGTGATTTTGTGCGCTTTCATAATATTTATATATTTTATTGAACCATAGAAAAACCAACCAAACACTTTTTGCATTGTTACCAGGAATACAAATCCTGATAGCGCCCATAAGATGAGCCAATAGTTTCCCAACATGGAATTCCAATTCAGGACGTCAGCATCCCCCGACACGTGATTTTAGGCCCACACTACGCGCCCACTCACTTTCCTAGAAGCTTCGCATACAGGCTGTAACCAAATAGGCGGGGTCCATAGAGTACACCTCATGATATCTTCCGCACTATTTACATCTGCCTTTTTTATTCGCTCACCCTCCAACCATTTCTCGCCGTCTCTCATTTTTCCCCAACTGCACTCAGATCTAGTCGATCTCACTCAGAGAGACGATCTCAGTGGAGCTCGATGGCGGCTTTTGATGAAGGGGGATAGAGGATTCCTGTAGAGCGAGAGTGCCGCACGCACGGCGTGGTGGGGGTGCAGCATGGTATGGTAACCCATGTACATCACCAGCGCATGGCGGAGCGATGAAGCCGCTCGCAGTTTACGCAAGGCGAAGAACAGAGAGGCAGTTGGGCTGGCGATGTGGCCTATGTGTACGATGGGAAGCAACATGCCCTAGTTGAGGGATGCCAGGAGGGAGCTGTGGTGGCGTCGTGTCGAGCATGGCGAGCAACCCCATGGGGTGCGTGTCATTCAACGCCATCTCGTTCGACGTCCCATGATGCGGCGCACAACCTTCATTGCCCGGTGAGATCTGCTTCCTTTTGAACCCTGTCTCATTAAACCCCTCACCCCACTCAGATCCGGTCGATCTGAATGGAGGATTTTGATATGGAGGGAACTAGGTGGCGGTTTCCAATAGAGGGCAAGCAACAACGCGAATTGTGCAAGTTGGGGGAATCCCATAGGATGATAGCCTGAGTACATCGCCAGCGTGTGATAGAGCAATGGCACGTGTGTATGCGAGGCGGTAGGCTGTAGTTGGGTGAGATCTGCTTCCTTTTCTCAATCTTTTCCCTTTTGTTTCCTTTTTTCTATTTTATTTTTGAAATCTTGCTGCAAAGCTTTGTCTTGGAAAAATATTTACTTAATTTAATAAAAAATATTTAACAATTTTAGGAAAAAGATATTTATATAACTTTTTGGGAAACTCTTTTCACGGAAAAAGTTTTCATGAAAACTTATTTTGAAGAGCGTTTCATGGAAAAATATTTTCTTGCATCACTTAGGTGGGAACATTCTTCTGTGAATTTGAGTGATAAGTATTTTGAACTTCTTTTTTCTAATAATATTATGCAGAAAAGTAGAAAGGACTTTGTTTGGAAAACAATATTTCAAATAATATTTTCTAAAGAAAATTGTCTACTCATCCTTTTTCTAGAAAAGTTAGGAAAAAGGGGAAAAAATCCTATAGACGCGATGGGATAGGCCCTGTTTGGCACAGCTCCAACTCCAGAAAATCTCTGGAGTTCTTGGAGATGGGTATGAGGTGCTCCAAGAAATCCTGAAGTTGGAGCCGGGATTACATATAGAGTATTTAGATGAATCATTTTATTTATATCTTATATTAAATACTAATATTTAAAGTATATTAATTTAATATAGAAAGTGTAAATCTGGACTGAAGTTTAAAGCTGGAGCTATGCCAAACAGGCCCATAGTATTGTGGCCAGTCCTAGATCTTTTTGTTATATTGCTATATGAAATCCTGCATGCGCCTGTACTGGATTAGCAAGCCCACTGTTCCAAACCTAGACTAGTGCTATAGCCTTGCTCTATCTTCTACAATTATGAGATGCTGCTATCCAAAGCATTTACAAATATATACAAGAGAAAGGATATCCTAGTTTTTTGCTGTAACTACAAGAAATTTGTTAATTTATGACGGTCAGCTTTCGTCATAGATCGCTAAAAAATTGTCATAAACTAGTCTCTGTGACGTTCTCAAATTTTGTCATGTATTGAGCGTCATGGTTGAACCTCGTGACGTTTCTTAAAAAAACGTCATAGATTAACTCAATCCATGACGATACGATATCGTCATAAAGTTTGGATCCAGCCCATACAACCCTGCCCGAGCCCATTACCTCTGACAAAAGTAAACGTCACGGATTCAATTGACACGTCACAACCAGAGCTGACATGAATGATGACGTGGCAGCTGATACGGCGATGACGTGACAGCTGACATGGCGATGACGTGGCAATGTTGTATTAGGGCCTAATTGAAATTGAGTCCCCTAAAATGGGCCAAATTTAGCCCAAATGTAAAAATCAGCCCATACAAAATATAAAAATCACAGCCCATATAATCACAGCCCAATAATCACAGCACAATATTCACAGCACAGTAATCACAGCCCAATAATCAGATGAACAATCTTAATAACTTCGAAATAATTCAGTCAATGATAACACTAGCAGTAGCCTGGTATCTGCTGCAACAGTAGCAACAACAAAATTTTGAATATCATGATAGAAAGGCTTACACAAAATTTTGAATATCATTTACAGTTCCTAATACATCGTACTTATAATAGAAGTCGCACTTGAACTACTCCGAGATGCAGCTTGAGAATGACACCGACCGACCACCAATCTGCACAACATCACACAAGTAACATCAGTTGATAGCAGTTTATCATTTTGTTTGATTACTAAACTGAATAAATTCTACAAAGATGACTAACACTGGGAACTGATCAACAAGAAACATGAAACACTTAAAATAACTACATCTGAAGAGCACCAAAAAATATCTGAAACTTCAGTTATTCATAAAAGAGAGCAATATCAGAAGCCGTCTCATATTACGTACTCCCTCCGTCCCTAAATAACTGTCTTTCTCACTTCCCGAGAAATAACTTTGATTAATTTTATATTAAAATATATTAATATTATGGTGCATAATTAGTATCATTGGATAGATCTTTTGATCTAGTTTTTTAATAAATTTATTTAGAGATTAAAATATTGCACGTATTTTCTACAAATCAAATTTAAATCGTGACACGAAAACCAACGGCGACACTTAATAAGGGACTGAGGGAGTACCAGAGAAGGTCATGTTGTATACAAATGGGAGGCTTAGAGCAGACATCATGCTGAAACATAGGAACAGATCAAAGTTCAAGTAGAAGCTTCAAACAGTTTATCTGATGTGGGGACAACACAAGCTACTGACTAACACAAGCTGCCCAAATTGTAATAAACAAGCATATACATGATGCTAATAACGTATGGAAGCAACAAACCTTGCAAACAAAAAATACAAACGGGCAGCAGCGAGTCACGCCTCATTTGCACAAGTGTGTAGATGAAAAGGTGCATATACGTATGTAGAACAAATGAACAATGCATATTTACAGTAAACAGGGACTTTTAGGTTTTGTTTAAAAGAACTTTGAAATTCAAAATATGTAATTTAATAAGAGGGAAATTCTAAGATAATTTCAGAAAACGACAATTCAATTGAGAAAAATATAGCGATGCTGCAAGAAACAGTTGGTGTATTTACTTTAATTGAGTATGATGAGACAGTTGTATGTATAATTTACTAAAGAAGCTACCCAGCAAGCAAATTTACCAAAGAATAAAAGCTACCTACATCATTTGACAGAAGACAACGAATAATCCAGATTTTCTTGTACAGTTCAAGAGCATGGTTTACAGAAGAAGTGTACCGTCTCTTTGGTTATGCTGCCTCAGTCTCTCGCATCCTTCCACGTATACCTATGAATGTACATGACCAGACTGCACATGCAGTACTCACAGCACTTGGAGGTGACATACAAGGATAAAAAACATCCAGGCTGTGTTTAGTTCCGCATCCCATCACCGAACTTTTCAAAATTCTCTTTCCAAACTTCACTATTCACCTATCACATGAAATCTTTCTCCTCGTGCATGCAACACTAAACGTGGGTAAATAAAAAACTAATTCATGGTTTTGATGTATACGACGAGACGAATCTTTTGAGCCTACTTAGGTCATGATAGGACAATGTTTACCATAAACAAACGAAAAGTGCTACAGTGCGCTACAGTATCAGATGTGACATTTTCACCAAACTCTTCCATCCACTTTTTAAAACTAAACACAGCCCAGAACAGTTATCTGGTAGGAAATATACCCCTATCTTGGATTAATAGGCATTGGAAGATCACCTCTGGCGCAGAGAAATCATCTATTTGTGTATGTGTCGAGCAGAATCCTCCAATTTCTTCAACTCTGCAGCAATGGACTGGAAAGCAACAGTGACAGACATTACAAGACTTCTCTCAGATTGATTGCTACTTCACTAGGGAGAATTCACTAAACGAGCTGTTTGGTCCTCTTTTAGGTTACACAGCATTTTTCTTGAATTAAGCATTCAATACCAAGGACCTTCTACAGGAAAACATAATTAATTTTCACTATGAACTTGTAACAACATCATATACCTCCATACTCGTCAGTCGGAGCCGCTGCCCGTCCTGCACGCGCAGCCACTGCCCGCAGGGGCTTGCCCTCATCGTGGTGGCCGCCCGTCTAGGCTCCACCTCCGCACCTGTAGGGCCCGATGCGGATCGAAGCCTGCTCGTAGGTGTCGTCGTCGCCTATGCCGCACGGGGGCAGGACCTTGCCACCGTTGGTGAACTCGCTGAGGGAGACGGCGCAGACGTCGACGGCGACGGTTGTGGTCCCATCGGCGTCGCACGCGCTGTACAGCTCGACGGAGGCTCCGGAGAGCATGCTTCAGAGGAGCGGATGGGGGAGGAGGATGCGGAAGCGGCCCTCGAGCCGGGGGTGGCGGGTGGATCTGAACGGCGATGGGGAAGGGAACGGTAGGAAAATCCACAGTCATATTCAGCGTACCTGTCCCTGCAATCAAATAGATTGTCCCAAGGGCCCCATATTCTAGGAGCTCAAGTTATGCTATTGAAAATTCGATCCTCTAGCAGTTCCGGTTTGACCATTCCGTTCCCTTTTTCAAACTCCACTTCTTTTCATATAGCAATCCCTAATCAAAGAGAGAACAATATCCATTTCAAAACATTTCTAACGGATTGCCTCGAGCCGGGGGCGGCGGGTGGATCTGGGCGGCGATAGGGAGGGGAGCGGTAGCCTGTTAGAGATCTAGGCAATTTTCGGTACATTTTAATTCCAAAAATTATCAACATATTCATGACAATTGTGAGTGATTCAGTGAGAACAAAGTATGTGCTAGTGTTCAAGTTAAATCTCAAATAAAACAAGAACATCAAGCAAAACTAGAGAGGGTTTAGTGTATACCCAGGGGCGGAGCTGGAACCGGAGGCACCGGAATCGCCGTTACCAGTCATCATATTGACTAGCCTGCTTGAAGTAGTCGATCAGATTCGAAATAGTGGCAAGGCGATGCAGTGAAGTCCCTCGAACAGCCTCCGGGATGTAGTCGTTCGCGTGATGAAGAGGACGTAGTCGTACAGCTTGGGGCCGCCGGGAAGTAGTCGTACGGGTTGCTGGAGACGGCCGCCGGGAAGTAGTCGTTCACAGCAGCAAGCAGGCGCGTACGAGTACGCTCCCCAAAAACCTTATCGCCCGCCTATCCTGAGCAAGATCACTAGGCAGACGGGTTTCGGAGGCAACTGCTCACGCAAGCAGAGTGCGCGCAAAGCTTGCATTGGGAATGCGAGAAAGCAGGATCACTAGGCAGACGGGGTTCGGAGGCAACTGCTCACGCAAGCAGAGTGGCAGACGGGGTTCGGAGGCAACTGCTCACGCAAGCAGAGTGCGCGCAAAGCTTGCGTTGGGAATGCGAGAGAGCAGCAAACAACAGAGAGAAGAGAGAGGTCTCCTGAAAGGAGTACCAGAGAGGGAGAGTTCACATGTGTGTCTGTGCCTGAGGAACGAGTCCTCTTATATAGGCGTAGAGGAGAGGGAAAGGGAGAACGAATCTGAACGCTGCTGACCAACCATAACCAGCCATGATTTCCCTTGATCGTCAGTTACCGGTAACAGCCATTTCAATGCAGTAACGGCCATCAGTTACAGGATAGCACAGAGCGGTCTCGTCTCATCTCGTCTCGTCTCGTCTCGACACGGCCACGGCCATGGCTCGGCGAGGCGAGCGAGTGCGCGCGCGGCACGCCCTTCTCCCTTTACCAACTTCACAAGTGGTCCACCATTGGTCCACCTTTTAAGTTGGTTAGGATTCTCGTTGACTCTCAATCCGGGATTTGACTCCCTAGCATTTATTAGTGGACCTTTAATTCTTTGATTAATTGAGAATAAGTGGCCCAAGGCCCAATTAATCCAACAATCCCCACCAAGAATTTCAAGTTACACAAAGAAATGCTCTCGTCTCAACTGTTGTTTTGATATACCGGCCTTACGGCGGAGACTGTTAAGTTGAACATCCACCTGGAGCAAGAGCTACACTTATTCACAACTGACCAATGGAACAGTTTCGTGCAAACAAGCTTGACTCGAGCCCCTTTGCCAGTACTAGGCTGCTGTAAGCATCCCCTCGGGTTGGAGCGTATAAGTCATACTCCGTGCCTTTTATGGGTATCTAGAGATCACCCTATCTCATAGATTGCGACTAGCAATCGAACCCATATAGGTGTAACCCTTTAAGATGTTCTGTAGGCCAACATCTTTGCTCCTCGTTGAGCCACTCGGACCACATTAAGGTTTTCACCAACCTGCCATACAGATTTAGAAGAGAAATGTACCTCCATTGGAATGAGCTTTTTACAAAGGTTCTCTTCTCTCAGTTAAATAGTAGCTTGTTTCACCATCCTAATTCACGGGATCTCCGATCATAGAGGATAGGTTACCACTACTGAGTAACGCTCATGGGTCTCAGGCCTAATTCCCTGGATGCATTGTCTATCACGTTACGTGAAAGACCCTTTGTGAATTGATGTGTCAGGTTCTTAGCCGTTTAGATGTAGTCCAAGGCTATCACTTCAGAGTTTCTCATTTAACTGACAGATTTCAACCGCCTCTTCACATGCCGAGAGGACTTCATGTTATCCTTAGAACTGTTCACCTTGACAATCACAGTTGATTATCACAGTTCATTAGGACACCCGGTATCGGTTTCTCAACTACCAGCAGATCCATAAGGAGATCACGAAGCCTTTCAGCCTCAACAGTGGCGGTGTCTAATGCAGTGAGTTCTGCCTCCATAGTTGACCTCGTTAAGATGGTCTGCTTGCAAGACTTCCAGGAGACAGCGCCACCTCCAAGTGTAAACACATATCCACTTGTGGCCTTAATCTCATCCGCATCAGATATCCAATTTAAATGACTGTAACCCTCCACTACCCTAGGATACCCGGTATAGTGAATCGCATAGTCCACAGTACCCTTAAAAAAACACATCACCCGTTCGAGAGCTTCCCAGTGAGCATCTCCTGGATTTGATACAAACCGGCTTAGCTTGCTCACAGCATACGCGATATCGGGTCTCGTTGCGCTTGCTAGGTACATTAGTGAACCGATGATCTGGGAGTATCTCAGTTGATCTCTCATTATTCTCTTGTTCTTCCGTAATATTTTACTAGCATCATAAGGTGTTGGAGCTGGCTTGTAGTCATTATACCCAAAACGACTCAAGATTTTCTCCACATAGTGGGATTGTGTAAGGACAAACCCACCATCACCTTCTCTCACTAGTTTAATATTTAGGATCATATTAGCCTCTCCCAAATCTTTCATCTCAAAGCTTCGAGACAAAAAGTCCTTGACTTCCTTAATCACATTAAGGCTTGTCCCAAATATCAGTATGTCATCTACATACAGACATAAGATCACTCCTTCGCCCCACCATAGTGATAGTACACACACTTGTCAGCTTCGTTCACAACAAAGCCGACTGACGTTAAAGTTCTATCTAACTTTTCATGCCATTGCTTAGGTGCTTGCTTAAGGCCATACAAAGACTTTATCAACTTACATACCATGCCTTCTTGACCTTCCACTACAAACCCATCTGGTTGATCCATGTAGATCTCTTCCTCCAACTCTCCGTTTTGGAAAGCTGTCTTAACGTCCATCTGATGAATGAGAGGACCATGGGAAGCTGCCAGAGAGAGTAGTCCTCGTATGGTGGTCAATCGGGCTACCGGTGAGTAAGTGTCAAAGAAGTATTTTCCTTCTTTCTGAGTATAGCCCTTAGCCACTAGCTTTTTCTTGTACTTATCAATAGTACCATCAGGCCTAAGCTTTTTCTTGAACACCCACTTATATCCTACAGGTTTGCACCGATAAGGACATTCCACGACCTCCCAAGTACCATTAGACATAATAGAATCCATCTCATTCCGAACTGCTTCCTTCCAATAGTCAGCATTCGGAGAGGAATATGCCTCTTCAATAGTTCTAAGAGTGTCATCCATGAGGTACACAATGAAATCATCATCAAAGGACTTTGCAGTCCTCTGTCTTTTGCTCTTTCTGAGAGCTTCATTGCCATCCTCTTCAGGATTTTCCTCATGTGGTTGTTCATTGTGTTCTATCAAAACAACAGGTTGTTTAGGTTCAGTATTAATAGACAATTCATGACTAGATGTGCTAACTATCTCTTTCATAGGAAAAATGTTCTCAAAAAATGTAGCTTCTATGGACTCCATAATTGTACCAACATGCATGTCAGGTACTCCAGGCTTCACTATTAAAAATCTATAACCCACACTATGGAAAGATAACCAAGAAAGACACAATCTACAGTTTTAGGTCCTAGTTTACGTTTCTTGGTTATAGGCACATTCACTTTGGCCAAACATCCCCAAGTCCGTAAATATGAAAGGGTTAGTTTTTTGTTTTCCCACTCCTCGAATGGTGTTGTCTCTTTGTCCTTCATGGGAACACGATTCAGGACATGACATGTAGTCAATATAGCCTCACCCCACCATTCCTTGGAAAGTCCCGCTGTGTCTAACATGGCATTAACCAAATCAGTTAGAGTGCGGTTCTTTCTTTCGGCTACCCCGTTTGGCTGAAGTGAATAGGGAGGCGTCCTCTCATGAATTATTCCATGTTCCTCACAGAACGCAGTGAAAACATTAGAAAAATACTCTCCACCACGATCAGACCTAACTCTTTTAATCTCTCTCAAGTTGGTTTTCTACCTCAGCTTTATAGACTTTAAAATATTGCAACGCTTCATCTTTTGACTTTAACAAATAAATATAGCAAAATCTAGTGCAATCATCTATTAGAGTCATGAAATATTTTTTACCACATTTCGTCAACACGTCATTCATTTCGGACAAATCGGAATAAATTAATTCTAGAAGTTCCAAGTCTCTCGCCTCAGCCGCAAAATGAGGCTTGCGAGGTTGTTTTGATTCAACACACACATGGCACTTGGAATTTTTGACTAAGGTAAATTTCAGAATTAAACTCAAGTTTGCAAGACGCAGCATACAACCAAAATTAACACGACAAAGTCGCGAATGCCAAACATTAGACTCATCATTAATATTTGAAACATGATTCACAACTTTATTACAATCATATGACAAAAAAGCGGAACAAGCCTCCGCTATCACAACCCTTTCCAATAAAACTTCCAAACTTAGAAATTACACATTTATTGGATTCAAAGACTAATTTAAACCAGTCTCTACACAGAAGAGACCCGCTGACTATGTTCTTCTTCATGGTGGGGACATGCTGCACATTCTTCAGTCGAACGGTCTTTCCCGAAGTAAGATTCAGATCGACCGAACCAGCACCAAGAACACGCGCATGCGATCCGTTCGCCATCAACAAGGAGGAAGTCTCGCCTGCCTGGTAAGAAGAAAACAAGGAAATGTCTGCACAAACATGAATATTAGCACCAGTGTCAATCCACCAATCAGGTGAATGACATACTAAAAGAACTGTAGGTAATAGATTACCGTACCCCATGTAACAACCATGTTGGCAACCATGTTGGCACTGTTGCCATCTTTCTTATCCTTGCGATCCGGACACTTTGCAGCAAAGTGTTCCTTGCTACCACAGCAGTAGCACTTCCCAGTTGGAGGCTTCCTCTTTTTCAACTGAGTCGTCTGATTAGCCTTCGTTTGGTTCGGATGTGGCTTGTTCTTCTTTTTGTTGGACGCATTGTGGTTCTTCTTCTACACCATATTAGCACTAGAAGACCCAGCAACCCCTTTACCACGTTGGCCCTTTGCCCTCGCCTTCTCTTCAACATCAAGAGTGCCGATAAGATCGACGACAGTGAGATCGACAACAGCAAACTCTTGCCTCTTGTGTTTCAGAGAGGTTGCAAAGTCCTTCCAAGAAGGTGGTAACTTGGAGATAATACCTCCAGCCACAAACTTGTCAGGAAACTTACATGGTGCATCCTTGCTATAGTTCTCAAGGTCTCTAGCCAGCGCCTGAATCTCATGGGCCTGCTCTACCACAGGACGGTCTTCAACCATCTTGTAGTCATAGAGCTGTTCCATGACATACAGCTCACCACCAGCATCAGAGACCCCAAACTTAGCCTCAAGCGCATCCCAAACTTCTTTGCCACTTGGCAGCAAGAGGTACGTGTCCAGAAGGCTTTCAGCGAGAACACTCAAGATGGCACCACGAAACAGGTTATCGGCCGCCTCGAAAGCCGTCTCCTCCTCTGGAGAGGACTGTTCGGGCTTCCCATGTGTGACGTGTATAATGTTCATCGCTGTCAACCACAGTGTAACCCTCTGCCGCCAGCGTTTGTAATTTGAGCCATCAAAAACATTTGGTTTGATCGATGCAGCAAAACTAGTTACCGAAAGCCTATTATTAACATAAGGTTTTTGGATTGTTAGAGATCTAGGCAATTTTTGGTACATTTTAATTCCAGAAATTATCAACAAATTCATGACAATTGTGAGTGATCCAGTGAGAACAAAGCATGTGCTAGTGTTCAAGTTAAATCTCAAATAAAATAAGAACAACAAGCAAAACCAGAGAAGGTTTAGTGTATACCCAGGGGCGGAGTCGGAAACGGAGGCACCGGAATCGCCGTTACCAGTCATCATATTGACTAGCCTGCTTGAAGTAGTCGATCAGATTCGAAGTAGTGGCGAGGCGATACAGTGAAGTCCCTCACACGGCCTCCGGGATGTAGTCGTTCGCGTGATGAAGAGGACATAGTCGTACAGCTTGGGGCCGCCGGGAAGTAGTCGTACGGTTTGCTGGAGACGGCCGCCGGGAAGTAGTCGTTCACAACAGCGAGCAGGTGTGTATGAGTACGCTTTCCAAAAAACCTTATCGTCCGCCTATCCCGAGCAGGATCACTAGGCAGACGGGGTTCGGAAGCAACTGCTCACGCAAGCAGAGTGTGCGCAAAGCTTGCATTGGGAATGCGAGAGAGCAGCAAACAATAGGGAGAAGAGAGAGGTCTCCTGAAAGGAGTACCAGAGAGGGAGAGTTCACAGGTGTGGCTGTGTCTGAGGAACGAGTCCTCTTATATAGGTGCAAAGGGGAGGGGAAAGGGGAACGAACCTGGACGCTGCTGACCAACCATAACCAACCATGATTTCCCTTGATCATCAGTTACCGATAACAGCCGTTTCAATGCAGTAACAACCATCAGTTACAAGATCACACAACATTCAAAAATTGTGACTGGCAAAACCACGAAATGACACGACTCGGCGAGCGAGTGCGCGCGCGCGTCTGGCGCGCCCTTCTCCCTTTACCAACTTCACAAGTGGTCCACCATTGGTCCACCTTTTAAGTTGGTTAGGATTCTCGTTGACTCTCAATCCGGGATTTGACTCCCTAGCATTTATTAGTGGACCTTTAATTATTTGATTAATTGACAATAAGTGGTCCAAGGCCCAATTAATCCAACATAGCCTCGAGCCGCGGGCGGTGGTGGATCTGAGCGGCGATGGGGAGGGGAGCGGGCGGTGGTGGATCTGAGCAACGATGGGGAGGGGAGCAGTAGTGCGTGGATCTGAGGAAGACTTCGCGAGTGGATTTGAGGCCGACGACGGGAGAGGGAGAGAGGGGAAGGTGTTAGGGTTTTTGGTGAACGTGTTTTATATCAATAGAGTTGCGATTGTAACCGTCATATTGACGATGGACGGCTGCAAAGAGTTGGGCCATTTGGACCGAAAAAGGCCTAGTTTGATTTCTTCTCTACTTAACGTTTTTCTTTTTTTTTTATTTATTGCATCATTTTGAAGTAACAAATAAAAATAATTAGGTTACATATACCTATATGTTTTTTATATGTAATAGACTACATATAGATTCTTTTGTCGAAGTTTTAAAAATTTTGGAACTGATTTACTATTTTTTATAAGTTAAATGAATTTCTATATAATTATCAAAATTAGTTTCAATTTGAACTATGTGTGCATTTAATAATATACAAAATATTACAAAAAAATCATATATATACTCATATGTTCCAATCTAACCTAAGTCGTGGAGATAGATCAAAAATTCAACTCTTATATCGGCAATTCGAACTTCTACCCCGAAACTAAAAGTAGGATAATTGGAATAATATATAAATTTGGTCAAAAAATTCTATAAACTAACGTGACAACATATTTTGGGTCCACAAGTTTGTCATACAAATTTCAAATGATTTTAATCAAGTGGGACCAGTTCACAAAATGATACATCTCTAACAAAGTTTCTTATAACTCAAGTCAAACTTTGAGATTTGAATACCTTATTAGTTTTTTAAACTTGTATGCACCTCAAACTTGAGCACAACCTTATGTTCACTATAATATTATGAAATGTGAAGTTAAATAAGCAATTGTTATATAAAAACTTGTCTTTCTATTCTCTTTTAAGGTGGAAGAAAACAAACCATTTAAAAAAGTAAAAAATAGCAACTATTATACAAACAATGACATTAATGGAAAGATCGTGATTTTAGAAAAATTCAAAAAAAGAACCATCAAATTTGGAGTTCATATGAGGGAGAAATACCAATTACAAAATTTAAATTGTGGATTAAAAAGAGAAATACGACAAAGATGAAGTTCACATCTGTTCTTGGTGGCTGGGCATATTACTACAACATTCAAAAAATTAATAACACCGAATGAAATCACAAATGAAGTCGTGGCGTAGTGGTGAGGGCTTGCGGCTTGCAGTCACAGATCCCTGGTTCGAGTCCAATGTATATCAGTTTTGTTCCTTACTAGAAACCCAAGCGGGCCGCGCCTACGTTGGCCTGTTGGCTGTTTGTAAAGGCTTTGTTGTTGTGATTGTAGTAGAAATTATTACCTGGTCATTAAACTTGGCTGTCCAATTTGGACGTATTGTTGCATATATCCAAATTAAGCTCAGGTAAGCATAGATGCCCAAACATGAGAAGTGCAATATTTGGCCAGCCGTGTCTCGCAGAGGGAACAGTTACCTCTTTTAAAGAATTGAACAATTTTACATTCTAGAGTACTTGTAAATGCACATGTACCCAAAATGAAACACATAAATCTTATATTGCGACTGACCAGTATGCAGAATTTCAAAGCTCATTAGCTAATTAATTCAATAGGGGAGATAATTGCAAATAAATTGATTTTTTTCATCACTTACTTTTCTGCATCTTCTAGGAGCAACCAGGGAGTTGAAAACCGGCTCCATAGGGCTTGTCCAAGTTGATGAGTTTAATTGTGCTTTAAGTGGGCAATTTCGATGATATATGCAGATTATCATCATCCAATGATTGAGAAAATATCGCACGAAAATAATCCAGAAAAGTTAACCAAAAATCAAATGGCATATGGTTTTGCCATGTAAGGTTTAATTACTCAATAATACACGACCTGTTAATGGAACATTGGAACACAGCCAACTGCAAATGTCCGTGTAAATGTGTAATATTATAGAGTGAAATTGAGGGCAAGCACTATTTGTCACTAAGCTTAAGACCAATGCAAGAACAAATCAAAGATAAATGATGCACATTAGTCATTTAACCATAACAATGCTAGCAGTGAAAATGTATCGACTACACATTTCATCAAAGACACATTAGCACGCTGTGTATTATTAGCATAAATGAAAAGACACTAATTAAAACAATGCGCCAATGCAGTTATGTGTAAAAAAGTGCAGTTAATCATTTGATCCACTTGATTGGTAAAAGAGTATCATGATCACTGCTTTCAGATGGAACAGGGACTCAAGGAGTGAACTCTCTTTGGCATTAAATAAGGACATAATGCTACATAGCAAAGGATATGATAAGCATCTAGAAGAGAACAATTTACAAATCTAGAAAGAGGACTTGCAACGTCGAACTATGTTATCTTTACCGATTCAAGTCTAAATTTTCAGAATATGACAGCATGTGCAACTTGAATCCTGTTGGAAATGGATGTAGGTTCATCAGATTATTCCTAAGGTTCATGAATAATCATAACATAAAATTTTGTATATAAAATTTATCTATTAGTCCAAACCATTACGTTGACATCAGCACTTGTGAAGCAGATTATTGCACTTTTTTTTTGGAATAGCAGCAGAGGAGATAACCTTTTAAGTATGAGTATATTCTGATTGATTTCAGCTTTAGGTAAGGACCCCAGGTCAGTTAACAGTCAGCTCTGTTTCCAGAAATACAATTGATTACAAAGGCTTAAGGGTACCCAAATGCATGTAGGGTAGGGTAATTTGAATATTTGAATGAGGAGTATTCAGAAACTGTGTTTACTACAGAGTGCGATATGTTTCATAAAGAACATTGATTTTCATATCCACTTGTAAATAACTAACTCCGTGGATACTGTGATACATCTATGATCTATCTATCCAACTGTATATTTGTTTGAGAAAATAAATTTTTAGATTTAGGAAACAATCAAGAAACAACCAGATCGTCCAGATAAGTTGTTGGTACAGAAGTAGTTGGTGGTATATCTTCAGATAAGAATCTTAGCCAGCAACAGCATGGAGCAAAGTTGAGGCCTTTGCTGGCAAGCCATCTGCAACCTGTATGAGCAAAAGATCGATACATCAGTTCAGTTATAGCTCAAATCGTTGCCAAAAGAGAGCCAAAATGTCAGTGTTGTCTTCATCTTATCCCACGTTAACCGGAAGGAATTACAAAGTAACAAGCTTGATGTCACATGCTGTAGTAGGAAATTCCTTTCCCACAAAACATTACCTATTTGACTGTAAAATTTATATGGAAAATTATTTCAAACATGTTTATTATGTGGCTCTAGTATAGTCAAAGAATCCAAACTGGCAGATGATCAGAATTAAGATTTACAGAGTTCACTCAAATGGTGAGTCTGGTAAGTGTGCACCACAAATCAAAAGTTCAGAGTGTATATGCTATTTATTGAGGGAACCATAATGGAGGTAGTCTGCATAGCTCAAAATGCATAGAGGGAACCATAATGGAGGTACTCTGCATAGCTCAAAAGACCTAAGTAATGTATAGCAAATAGTGAACAAGTTAAATGACTAACATGTTGTGAGTATACATCAGAGAGAGTGAGATGTCAAATATGGAGTGAATCATTTTGACAAATACATGGTGAGCAAGAGCATACCATTAAGTAATGTCAGTATTGTTGTAAACCATGTCTCTCGGCTATATGTACATCACTACGAACAGGCAAGCTGGACTGGCGGACTACTGAACACACAAAGCTTTGCCACATTTAGATTGTAAATTAGTTTACTCATTAACCTAGAATTTCCAATTAGATGTTCAGAGGGGATGCCATTATTTGCACATTAGGAGGTCAGCTCTGCCAAAGAAAAAATCTTAAGAGGTCAGCTTTTGCCTTTTGCTTACTGACCATCTGTGCACAACAGGATCGATTAATATCGAGTTTAACAAATTAAACAAGCCAAAGGAATTAGCATCTCTACTGAAGCAAGCACCCGCATCTGAACGAACGCGGCAACCACGCAGCTGCCTAGCCTTCTACGCCGCAGCGAGTGCCTCTAGGCGTTCGCCTGTATTGCCATAGTCCACGCTCAACAGATTCTTTATTCTGCATCAAAAGCGACATCATCAAACCGGTGGGGCATGTCTGCCACCTTCGTCAACACCAAGCAATCACAGCACCAGCAGCCATGTTCGTCAAGGAAAAATTGGAGCTGAGAAGGGAATGTGTTGGATTCGTGTTTCGATCTTGAGTTTTAAGCAGCCATGGATTCGTGAGTATAGGGAGATCCATGAGAGTTGACTTTGCCGATTGATTCGGGGGCGGGCCTTGCAGACGAGGTCGGTCGGTGGCTATAAAAATGGGCAGCGGAGGGGAACAGCTACAGAGGAGGCACGCCGGCGCGGCAGGAGCAGGGATGGGTTCGCGAGGATTCGCAGGGGAGCGCGGCCGTATTTGCTGGCGGCGCGGCAGGCCGCAGGCGGGGGCAGAGAGGGGGGTCGGGCGGAGGCGCAGGCGTAGGGTCGTCAGTCGTGGTTCGCGAGGATTCCCGATCCGCGAGCTACCGGGTTCACTTAATAACGGGTGAGAAGCCCGCGAAGACCCGCATCGGAGGGTCGACATCGCGAGCTGGGAAGATCCGACGGCTCACGGCCTAATGGGCGACGTGGACCCGGTGCCCGCCCGCAGAATGACCCGCGTTTAGTATGCTACTACAGATCCTGATACTTAAGGTACAAATAAAAAATAACGTATGCTCATGCACATGTGCAGCCGCAGTGCAGTGGTTGGCCGGAAAGGCCATGTTTGGATACTAGCGACTAAATCTAGTTTCTAAGAGACTCAAATTGTTGTTTGGATCCCACGACTAAAATGGATTAAAGGTGCATTAATGGTTTGCGCAAAGACGATTTTGTCTCTGTTCATGTACCCCTCCTGCGTGCGCCTCCCCTCCATCCGAGCTGCCCCTCCCCTCCCCTCCCCTCCTCCTTCCCTCCCCAGCAGCGACGGCCCTGCACGAGCGCACGGCGTGGCGGCGGGCGCGTCAACGGCGGCCTGGCCGAGCTCCATCCGCGCCCTCCAATACGTGCCCCCTCCCCTCCATCCGCGCCACCCTCCCTCCATCTGCGCGCCCCTCCCTCCCTTCCTCCCCAGCGGCGACCGCCTGCACGGCGTCAGCGCGCGCAGACGAGCGCGTGGGAGGCGGAGCCAGCGCGGCGGCAAGGGCCAGCGGCAGTGCCGGCGGCAGGCGGCGCACAACAGGGTGGGAGCGGGAGGCTGTGGCGGCGAGGGAGCGGGAGGCTGCGGGGCGAGGGAGCGGGAGGGCGGCGGGGGGAGCGGAGGCTGCGGCGGCGGGGGAGCGAGAGGGATGCGGCGGCGAGGGAGCGGGAGGCTGCGGCGGCGGCGAAGTGCAGGAGCGGCGACGGGGCTGCGGGAGGGGGGATTGTGACGAAAACGATAAAACGTCACTATTTTTGGGCCTAAAACCCACTACTGCGAATCTATGACGAAAACTAGAGAATCGTCATAGATGGTGCGCCACTGTGACGTTATTTTAAAATGTCATGGGAAGATCGTCATAGATTAACACATTTCTTGTAGTGTGCGCTAAATTAGTGCAACAGATCCATATAATAAATGACCTTACACATTATTTAAATTAAAATATAAAGTGAAAATGTGTCTTTAGCTCGCTTAAGACTACCAGAGAAGTGTTGCTCATATTGAATCACAGATATTGAAATCACTTAATTTCAACCACAGTAAAAGAGTCTTGTATCTAAATCCTAGAAAGAACCTATTGGAAACTGCAGCAATATTGTTGCCTATGCCAAGGCTGATAAAATTAATAGCCTCAATAGAAGGAGGATGATTTGGTAGGATTGCATTATATTTTGTGGTCATATTTTGACTACAATATAAGGTACAATCAAATACTACTCTTCATACTTCCGCAGCATTCTATGTATTCCAATTTGGAGTATATTATGTGCTGCTAGACACGGTTTAAATGTCTCATAAAAAATTTCTAGCCATGCAAGATACTTTTCTAATGATTGCTGGAGGTACCCTAATCAATCATCCATGCCTACTAGCAAAAGTACACAAAATTTTAGTCACAAGTAACAATGTTAAATTGTCTAAATTATGTAGTCATTTGAAAGGTGTAGTATTTGGTTAATAACATATCTACCTTATTGTATTGTTGAATATAATGAAAAATTTGATTCCCTAACCTTTGTACGATCACTTACACCAAACCAGAAATGTAACCAGCAGGACACTAGAGATCAACGTGTGCTATAGGATCCGAATAAATAAACAAGCTAGTATATATATTTTGCTGGAATCTTAAATCTCAAGATCTTCATTTATCTAATTACTATTTTCTTTATAGATGTGATCCATCCTATTAGATATTTTTCGTGACGAATTTTGAGTTGTATTGTGCTGGTACGATCCTAGGATGAATCGCGATGTTAATTGCCTGTTTTGCATGGGACATCTTTTGCACATGTTCTGATCAAAAGGGGGTGTTGGCTATAACAATATATCTTTAAGATATATAAGTGGAAAATGGCCTCAAAATATAGTAGAATTTTTTAATGGTAAGATAGTAGAATGAGAAAAATAGCAGTTTTGAATGACACCATTAAAATCTTCCAATCTAAAATTTCCAGAGTTAACATCCCGGATGTTTCCGCCCACTGACTTCTTTTCCCACACCTATATCTCCAACTCTTCTCTCAGACTCACGCCATTTAGCTTCCACCGGCTATAAAACCCCCAGGTGTTGTAGTGATCCAATTCAATTCAGAGAGCCTGAGGAATACGTGAATCTATGCCAATATCCTAGGGATGTCCATTGCTACCTATAACTAGTAGTCTTTTGCTAGCTGATTAAGCAATCGCAGTCCAATCGAGATAAACCCAAGCCCGCTCCAGCACCAGCTTCCGACCCATTTCCTGTGTCTGCCTCGCCACCGGCCACAATGTCGGCGTCCACCACATCCACCATTGTTCCCATCACCACATCTGGGTCGCACGTGCTGAGGATCGACGGCTACTCCCACACCACGGGCCTCGCCACCGGCGTCAACCTCTGTTCCGGCCCCTTCCGCGTCGGCGACCACTCCTGGCACCTCGCCTACTTCCCCAACGGCGACTGCGCCGACCGCGCCGACTACATCTCAATGTACCTCGTCCTCGACGCCATCGCCCCCGGCGCCGGCGCCCCCGTGCTCGCGCGCTTCTCGATCTGCCTGCTCGACCGCGCCGGCAAGCCGGCGCCGTCCTACACCAAGGCCGGCATGACGAACCTGTTCGACGGCCCCGGCGCGCACTGGGGGTTCAGCAACTTCATCCGGAGGGAAGCGCTCGAGAGGTCCAGGACTCCAGGCACCTTCATCTCAAGGACGACTACTTCTGCGTCCGCTGCGAATCACCGTCGTCACCAACTTCCGCTCCGAGGACGCCGCGACCATCGCCGCCGAGGCCGCTTCGGCTCGTGCATCCGTCGCGGTGCCGCCGCCGGACCTGTCGCGGCACTTGGGACACCTCCTGCTCAGCCAGCAGGGCGCCGACGTGCGCTTCCGGGTCGACGGGGAGGACTTCGCCGCGCATCGGTGCGTCCTCGCCGTGCGGTCGCGGGTGTTCCAGGCCGAGCTCTTCGGCGCCATGAAGGAAGCATATCTTCTTCCGAGGCGTACTGCGTGGAGATACGTGATATACACCGTTTCCCTGCCTGAGCCGCCTGTGGAGCCAAGTGCCTGAGCGCAGTTGTTAAATTGCTATTTTGGTCTTAGTAATTGTACACATGATAGAGAGTCAAAGTTTCCATTGTAGATGTCATTGACAAAATACATTACAAATGACTACAAATTTACCTCTCTGTTGCTTGTGACTACAATTTTGTGTACATTTGCTAGTTGGCATGGATAAGTTAGTGTCCTTCCAGCAACTATTAGAAAAAAAAATTGCTAGATATTTGCTAGGAGACTGTAAATCTTGTCTAGCAGCACATAACATACTCAAAATTGGCATGCATAGAATACTGGAAAAATATATAGAAAGTGTGTAAGATTTTATTCCGCCTTATATTCTAAATGATCCAGATCGATGTAATCCTACCAAACCATCCCCAACTATCTTTGGGGGGTTCTAATTTTATCAACCTTGGCATAGCATAACTACACTGTAGCAGTTTGCAACTTTTAATAGGTTATATATATATATTATATATATATATATATATATTAGGACGAGTTTTATCTACCATCGCTTGTAGCTACCATCACCATTAATATACTATCATGTGTATGTTCACATACTCATTTATTGCACGAAAAAATTCAGAAGCAACCCTATTTTTTTAAATTTATTATGATTATACCATTATATTAGTATATAAAAATTAGTATGTCCACATACTCAAAGTATGCTTACATACTCAACCTACATACCACCCAGATAGTCTAGTATTGTCGGGGACCAAATTAGGGGGTCCCTTAATCATCAGGGTAACCACCCTCAAAAACGCACAATAAAGACTACCTCCCGCAAACACATGGACCCACGCCAGCAAAATCATGCGGCCCACTACCAGCGATCCAGGCCCGACAATGGCCCGCGAGGGTACAACACATTCGCACCCAAAACTCCACCTCGCTCGAGGGTACTACGCCTCCCCCTCGAGCCACAGACCCTAGCTTCGTCTCGCTCGAGCTCATCTCGACCCCTCTTGTATGCACCTCATCAGCAGCGCAGGGACCGATGATCCTAACTCCCGCACCGGGTGCCGAAGTCAAAAGAGAAATCCTCCTTGCACGTCGCCTCTGACAAGATCTGAGAGCACTGTATCCCCTGCAACGCGGACAGGCGAGAGCCGCGCGGGGCATGCGCGGCACTGTACCCCTGGTGTCGCTGACTCCAATCGTACTCCCGCACAGCTTCACCGGGGGCCAGCCGTCGCCTCCCACACCAAAACGCCATCGAGTAGGTCTAGGGGACCCCAGCAACAAGAAACCACCAATGACCGGGGGGCGAGCCCTGGTCAAACGATGTTGCCGGTCCGGCAAGGCAAGCAAAGGGTCTCCTTACCCTTGCCAACCACGTCTCCGGGCGACGGAGCGTACACTGTGGCAACGGTAGGCTGCACACCTACATCACCTGCCCCCGTCCTCAACGGAAGGGGCCCCCCATGGCGAATACAGAAGATTATCGGGCCACCCGAGCGGTGGCCGCCCCGTACGAATACGGCTTGACACCGTCGCCAGGGCAAAAGCTGGCCGTACCGGCCCAACGGAGCAGGCCATATTCTCCTGGTCATCATAACTGGTAAAGGTGTCTGACACTAGGCTGCGGCCTACACCACGCTAGCCTCCGTGCCCCCGGCAAGCGACCCCTCGAAGCGGCACGGAGCCCCCTCTCGAGCGAGGGACCAAGCGATTGTCCTGCTCCTACACCACGCTAGCCTCCGTGCCCCCGGCAAGCGACCCCTCGAAGCGGCACGGAGCCCCCCTCGAGCGAGGGACCAAGCGATAGTCCTGCCGCCTCGAGGCAGCATCGAGCGACCCCTCGAGGCTTTGACAAAGACGGATGCAAAGAAGCGCCGTACCAACGGACAGGACCTAAAGACATTCTCAACTAAACTACAGGGGAGGGATACGCCTGAAGCAAGCACGCCCCCTCTGCAAGATACACCGTACAGATCGCACTGTAGCTCGCACTGTAGTATGCACTGTACCCAAGACTGTAATCCTTCTCCCCCTTGAACTATAAAAGGGAGAGGCAGGAGCCCTGTAGAAAAGGGACGATGAAATTGGCTCTCTTTGTTTATTTAAAGACCGAGGCACAGACTCAATCGGCACCATATATCGGCACCAGACTCAATCACTCTCACCACAAACTAGGGACTTGGAGAACGTCTCTCCTCTCCCGCATCCACTTGTAGCTCCCCTCTACAAGCACCCCGGTGCAAAGCTAATACGAGTGCGCGAGCACGCCCCTGCTGGACGTACGACCCCGTGGCTGGAACCAGGATAAACCCGTGTCCTTGTGTTAGCTTCCGCATCGACCATCAAGGGACGAGACACAGCGCATTTCTGTGCGGTGTAGGGAGTGCCGGCCATTTCCGACACCGACAGTGGCGCGCCAGGTAGGGGAAGCGCTATGCGATTCGCTTTTCTCACCAGTTCCCTTGATGGCTGCTAGCAACGACCATCCGACGCTGGGGCCCTCCGACGTGGTTCCCAATGGATGGTTGGGAGCCCTAATTATACCGGTATATATATATATATACTCCCTCCGGTTTGATAAAAGAAGTCGTTTAGGACAGCGACACGGTCACCAAGGTTGCTTGCTCTTGCTAGCAGAAGTAAGTAGTCGTTGCTAGTGTAGGAGTGGTTCCTAGACTAGTCAGTGGGCTTAGTTTATTCCCGTCGCAACGGAGGTGGTAGCCGGGAGGTGGTGACAGCCTTTCGGTCTTCGTAGCCCATCACGTTAGTTCCGGTCCGTAGGATTCCCCAGTTGGGAAATAGTGGCACCCCTTCTCATCCCTTTCTGTGTGTTCACCGGTTCCCTTGTCCCGAAGCTAAGACATTAGAGTTATCCCAGATCTCCTAGTGCTGGCTCTGTAGCCGCTGTATCTCTAAGCTAGAGTGACATAGGTAGATAAAGAATCCAGGAGTCCTCTATCTCTTCTCGTTGTCCTCCCAGCTATCTATCTCTTCTCTCCCTTACCTGAGTATCCCTTGAGCTGTGTGTCCGGTATATCCACTCCTATCCAATACCGTTATCCCCTGTCTTGTCTAGTCGTGTACCCTCCTCTGATAGTCTCGAATATCTGTTCACTAGTAATCTTGCCAAAGCTTCCCTGCGAAATATAAATTACGATACCTCGAAATACTCCCAGTGAAGTGCTACAGCGGTGATTCTGTGCGCTTGCAGAATATTTCTATATTTTACTAAGCCATAAGGAAAACCACTGAAACACTCCTTACCCCAGTACCAGGATTGTCAATTCTGATATTGGATCGTAAGAAGTGCCAACACCAGGCTCAAGCGGCGAGGAATGGGACTACGCCGGTCCTCGGGACGCCGAGGCGCTCCGGCAGTTCCTGAGCTCCGTCGATTACTGCTTCGACGTCTCCAGCGAAGGAGAAAGCGATCCTCTGCTGGAGTGCTTCGTCGTCGACGGCGACGTCGGGTCCGGAAACGAAGATGGTTCCGACGACGACGCCGGCCACGACAAGACCCCGGAGGCATCGCCAACTGGCCGCGACCGTCCTCTGGCGAACCCAGAGGCCGTGGTGCCCGCCAACGTCAACGCCACGACGCCGCAAGGTGACGAAGCGATGGTACAGGCCCAGCTGGCACAAGTCAGAGAGCTGGAGAACAAGCTCCAGGAAGAGCGTCGCCAGGTGCAGCAGCTGCGGGCAACCCTGGAAGCATAGCAGCCTCAGCGCGGCAATCGCGCTAGGGCTGCAGGGAGCATTGCTCGCGCCCGCATCGAAAACGACAACGGCACCAACTTGCCGCGCGCAAGCCAAAAGCTCGTCACCGCGGTAACACTGCTACGTGCCATTCCCGAGCCGTCTACGCCATCGGCTCGACTCCTGCACCGCGAGGCGCGGAGCCTCGTCGAGCAGGCGGCTGTTCTACAGGCTGAGAGCTCCGCCTCTCGCATTCGGCAGCAGGCCAACTCGAGGGCCGAAGGCGGCCGACAGGACAAGGAGGAGTCCGTCCACACCCCTCACCGGGTAAAGTGGACGCCGAACCGTCGAACGAACAACGGCAAGGCGCTCATAACCCAACACCCAGGCGAGCGAAGACCGGCGAGGGACCGGCTTCAGGATATGCGAGGCACAGCCGACGATGGCGACGCCCGCAACACCCTGAACCAGAAAAGATATGATACCGCGATGAGCCGAGGGTACCACCCACGACGCGGGGGGCGCTTCGACGAGGAGGAGGACAAGAGCCCAACGCCTGAGCCCGCGGGGACTCGGGTGTTCAGCCCCGCCATCCGCACGGCGGCCATTCCCCCTCGCTTCTGATAGCCGGCGACCATCACCAAGTATTCAGGTGAGACCAATCCCGAAGTTTGGCTCAACGATTATCGTTTGGCTTGTCAGCTAGGCGGCGCCACGGACGACTACATGATCATCTGCAACCTGCCGCTCCACCTCGCGGACTTGGCCTGTCAGTGGCTCGAGCACCTGCCTGCGAACCAGATCCACGACTGGGGCGACCTAGTCAAGCTATTCGTAGAGAATTTCCAGGGCACTTACGTGCCCCCGGGCAATTCCTGGGACCTGCGAGGGTGCCGCCAGACAGCCAGCGAGCCCATGAGGGACTACATTCGACGCTTCTCCAAGCGCTGCACCGAGCTTCCCAACGTCAGTGACGCCGAGGTCATCAACGCCTTCTTAGAAGGCACGACGTGCCGCAAGCTGGTGCACAAGCTTGGCCGCAATCAACCCACCAGCGTCAGCGAGCTGTTCGACATCGCGTCTAGCTTCGCGTCCGGGGAGGAAGCGGTTCGAGCCATCTGCGATGGCAAGAAGGGGAAGCGTGTGGAGGAGGCGCAAACGAAAAAGCCCAAGCCACATAAGCAGAGCAACCAAGGCCGGCCATCAGCGTGAAGACGACCCCGACGAAGCTTTCGCCGCTGATCAAGCCCGGCGGGGACCTCGACCCCTGCCGCCTCCGGGGGCCCGGTTCGACGACACGCTGAAGAAGCCGTGCCCGTACCACAACACCGCCGTCTCGCACACCCTCGAGCAGTGGGAGATGATCAAGAAGCACTACCGACAACTCGTCGCGAAAGAGAAGGACGCGAGGAAAGACGCCGATGGCGGCGACGCTGGCGGCGGCGGGTTCCCGGTCGTGGAGAACGTATTTTTCATCGCCGGGGGTCCCTTAGCGAACATGTCTGCGCGACGGCGATGACACGAACGCCAGGAAGTTTGCGCCGTGCGTCCAGCCACGCCATCGTACCTCGACTGGTCAACAGAGACCATAACTTTTGGTCGCGAAGACCACCCGGATTACATCCCTAACCCGGGACATTATCCGCTTGTTGTCGACCCCGTGATCGGCAACACCCGATTCTCCAAGGTGTTGATGGACGGAGGCAGCAGCCTCAACATCATGTTCTCCAGCACCCTGGAACTGATGGGGATCGGCGTGGACAAGTTACGGCCTAGCCTAACTGCATTCCACGGCATCGCTCCGGGAAAGAAGGTCCAACCCCTCGGGCGGATCGACCTGCCCGTTTGCTTCGGCACGCCGGGCAACTTCCGCCAGGAAGTCATCCCCTTCGAGGTAGTGGGGTTTCGAGGTGCCTACTACGCCATACTCGGACGGCCTGCCTACGCCAAGTTCATGGCGGTTCCCAACTACACCTACCTCAAGCTGAAGATGCCGGGGCCGGAGGGCGTCATCACGGTCGGGCCGTCGTTCGAGCACATCTACCAATGCGATGTGGAGTGCGTCGAGCGCGCCGAGGCCCATGCCTGCCTCGAAGCTTCGCACGCATGACGCACCTCCCGGCGCATACTCTACAAACCATCCCCGTCACGTGGCCTTTCGCGGTCTGGGGGCTCGATCTTGTAGGGCCCTTTCGACAAGCGCCCGGGGGCTTCACGCACGTGCTGGTTGCGATGCCGGGCGATCGGGGAGGAGCTGCGCAAGCTTTTGGAAGCCGGGTTCATCAAGGAGGTATTTCACCCTACGTGGCTAGCTAATCCTGTTTTAGTTAAGAAAAAGAATGGAAAATGGCGCATGTGCGTAGACTATACTGGTTTAAATAAAGCATGTCCCAAAGTTCCTTTCCCTTTGCCGCGAATTGATCAAATAGTTGATTCCACTGCTCGGTGCGAGCTTTTATGCTTTCTTGATTCTTATTCGGGCTACCACCAAATCAAGATGAAAGAATCGGATCAGCTTGCGACTTCTTTCATCACCCCGTTTGGCATGTTTTGCTACGTCACAATGCCATTCGGTCTCTGAAACGCCGGAGCTACATACCAGCGATGTATGCAGCACGTGTTCAGAGAACACATCGGGCGGACCGTTGAGGCATATGTTGACGATATCGTCGTGAAGTCTAGGAATGCGAATGACCTAGTCGGCGATCTCCGAATCGCCTTCGATCTCCTCCGGGCGAATGGGGTAAAACTGAACCCGGAGAAGTGCGTGTTCGGGGTACTGCACGGTATGATATTGGGTTTCATTGTCTCTCAATGAGGCATCGAGCCCAACCCTGAGAAGGTGATGGCCCTAGAGCGAATGGGGCCGATCTGAGATCTTAAGGGAGTGCAAAAGGTACTAGGCTGCCTCGCGGCGCTAAGCCGTTTTATCTCGCGACTCGGCGAGAAAGGCCTGCCCTTGTACCGACTGCTAAAGAAACACGAACGTTTCGTATGGACCTCCGAGGCGCAGAAAGCTCTCGACGAGCTGAAGGCGACGCTCACGCGCGCGCCCATTCTGACGCCACCACGGGACAATGAGCCCCTCCAGCTCTACGTGGCTGTGACTACTCAAGTGGTTAGCGCGGTCATTGTCGTCGAAAGGGCGGAGGAGGGCCACGCCCTGCCGATGCAGAGGCCGGTATACTACATCAGCGAGGTGTTGTCCGACACCAAAATGAGATATCCCCACATTCAGAAACTGCTCTATGCTATAGTGCTCGTGCGACGGAAGCTGCGACACTACTTCGAAGCGCACCCGGTGACTGTGGTCTCGTCTTTCCCTCTGGGTGAGATAATCCGCAATCCCGATGTCGCCGGCAGAATAGCTAAGTGGTCTATGGAATTAATGGGCGAGACCCTCAGCTACGCCCCTCGAAAAGCGATAAAATCACAAATCTTGTCGGATTTCGTCGCCGAATGGACGGACACACAACTTCCCCCGCCACAGATCCAGGCCGAATTCTGGACTCTGTACTTCGACGGGTCGGTAATGAAGGCCGGGGCAGGCATGGGCCTCCTTTTCGTTTCTCCCCAGGGGGAGCACATTCGCTATGTAGTGCGGCTACATTTCCCGGCGTCCAACAACATGGCGGAATACGAAGCCCTTCTCGCGGGGCTCCGCATCGCAGCAGAACTCGGGGTCAAGCGTCTCGATGTTCGAGGTGACTCTCGACTGGTGGTGGACCATGTCATGAAGACTTCGAACTGCCGCGACGATAAGATGGAGGCGTACTGCAGCGCGGTACGAAAGCTCGAGGACAAGTTATACGGCATAGAGCTCAACCACATCCCGCGCAAGTATAACGAGGAAGCGGACCAGCTAGCGAAAATCGCGTCCGAGCGGCTTGCCGTTCCGCCCAATGTTTTCTCCCGCGACCTCGAAAAACCTTCGGTTGATCTCGAGGGTGCCGAACACCCCCCTTCGAAAGACTTCGAGACCCTCGGGGGCTGACGACCCGATGGACGAGAACCCCTCGGAGGGTGATCCCGAGACCCCCGACTTCGAGACATCCTCGATGGACGAAGCCGAAGCAATGGAGATCGATGCCGACCCGCCGCCGCCGCAAGATTGGCGCACCCCATACCTCGCGTGGCTCGATCGAGGGGAGTTACCCTCGGACCAAACCAAGGCTCGCCGCGTCTCGAGAAGGGCTAAATCATTCATCTCGATCGAGGGGGAGCTCTACAGGTGCAGCGCTTTGGGGATTTTGCAACGATGCATACCCATTCCCGAGGGGCAGCAGTTGATCTGCGACATCCACGCCGGCGTGTGCGGACACCACGCGGCGCCACGGACCCTCGTGGGCAATGCCTTTCGGCAAGGCTTCTACTGGCCCACCGCGATGGCCGACGCCAACGAAATGGTTCGCACCTGCGAGGGATGTCAATTCTACGCACACATGACGCACCTTCCGGCGCATACTCTACAAACCATCCTTGTCACGTGGCCTTTCGCGGTCTGGGGGCTCGATCTTGTAGGGCCCTTTCGACAAGCGCCCGGGGGCTTCACGCACGTGCTAGTTGCGATCGACAAGTTCTCGAAGTGGATGGAAGTTCGGGCTGTCACCAACATTAAGTCGGAGCAAGCCGTGCTATTCTTCACTGACATCATACACCGTTTCGGTGTGCCCAACTCGATCATCACCGACAACGGCACCCAATTCACAGGAAAGAAGTTCCTGGAATTTTCTGACGATCACCACATTCGAGTCGATTGGTCGGCCGTAGCTCATCCCCAATGCAACGACCAAGTGGAGCGTGCCAACGGCATGATTCTGCAGGTGCTAAAGCCGAGGATTTTTATCAAGCTAAACAGCTTCGGTCGAAGGTGGGTAACCGAACTACCCGCAGTGCTTTGGAGCCTTAGAATCACCCCGAGTAGGGTCACGGGCTTCAGCCCGTTCTTCCTCGTCTACGGCGTTGAGGCCGTCTTGCCAACGGACCTCGAGTATGGATCCCCAAGGCTCAAGGCCTACCAAGAAGAACAGAATCAGCGAACGCGCGAGGATTCACTGGACTTGGTGGACGAAGCTCGAGACGTGGCCACCCTGCACTCAGCACGGTACCAGCAGTCCCTGAGATGATGCCAGGAGCGCAAGGTGCGGCGTCGAGACCTGAACGAGGGCGACCTGGTGCTGAGGCTACGACAAGACAACCGAGGCTGACACAAGCTCAGGCCACCATGGGAAGGACCGTTCATCGTCGCCAATGTCCTCAAGCCCGGCACCTACAAGCTAGCGAACGAGAAGGGCGAGGTCTTCTCCAACGCTTGGAACATCCAACAGCTACGTCGCTTTTACCCATAGAACCTCTTGTATTTTTCTGCAATCTTGTTTTATCGCACGATGATAATAATAAAGATTCGTCACAGCATGGAAACATTGTTACTAACAACAATGAAACAGGGCAACTCGCCTTTACCCTCGAAGCTAACTCGAGGTAAAGACAAGCCTCCCCCGGGGAAAATGTGTTGTTAAGCCTCCCCTCTCAGTTCGGAAAGACGTAAGCGAGGCGCAAGCCTACCACGGTTGAGAGCCGACCGAGTCGTGGGACCGCCTACGCTCCCGAAGGCTACGGCATCCCCCTCACCACTCAACGCCAAGGTTACTTGTGTACCTCCGCCGAAATCAACATCGAGCTAAGAAGAGAGCACAACACATCATACATCAAACAAACGCAAACCACTTCTTTTGAAAAACATGTTGCCA
>OAMR01001016.1:33506-104486 GCA_900205405.1 Echinochloa crus-galli
GAGATGTAGGACAGCTCCCGACCGTAGTCGAAGCGTGCGGATTGTGAGTATCCAGGGTAGTATGGCTGGGAGGTATTGTCGTACCCCCCTGCATACCGACTCCCGGACCACTCAGAGTCCGTGTCCTGGCCGTACTCCTAACTCTACTAAAGAGAAAAGTGGAAATGGAGCTCTTGGCTTGTGGTGTGTGTTTACAAGTGAGAGTGAGGCCCTATTTATAGTTGTCCGAGGTCGGTTTGGAGGAGTAACGGCCAAGGGTCCTGGGGGGGTACCCCCTGATCCTCCGGGCTCCGGGAGGCGGTTCGGCCGAAGATCCTGGTTCGGCCGAACTGCCCGGTTCGGCCGAACCAGTGGATCAACCGACTTTGTTTCCAAGGGCTGAGATTAGCTCCCAGGGTCGGTTTGCTGCAGGGGAGTCGGTTCGGCCGAAGGCCTCTGTTCGGCCGAACAGGCCTCAGGGCCCGAGCCTACTCCTCTGCACCGCCTCTGGTGCTGGCCACCCCTGGGCTGCCCTCTGGTGCTTGGACTTTGCATTGTTTGGGCCTAGGTTGACGAGGCGAGCTTCGGAATGTGTTGGCGGCCATCCCACGTGGCGACGATGTGTTCGTTGAGTTGTCACTGAGGTGGATGGCTTCCGCTAGCCCGTACGGCTAAGGGGGATAATCGGCCGAACGTGTCGTTCGGCCAATTCGGTCATTTCCGACCCCTATAGCACGTATTTGTAAACATTGTACCTGCAAACACGACACTCACCAAAACTCGTGGAACTTTATTAGAAATCAAACCTAAGTACATGGAATGTTGCATAGTCTCTCATTTTATCCCGAGTATTGGTGGTCGAAATTGGGCTGTAACGACCGCCAACACCAACCCCATCCCGACCTCCCCCGGCTGTCCACCTCGTCGGAGCTAGCTCACCGGCGTCGCCCGGGCAAGTTCACCGCCGGCAGCCTTCCACCGTCCATCCGCGACCTGGAGAAGCACATCAATGAACTCGCGGTGAGCTCCGGATGCTCACTGGATAGATCAAGTCTTCGATTACGGCTCCACCTCGCCGGAATTTCATCGCCCAAGTCGCCGGCCGACAAGGGACCCAATTGCAAACGTTTGAAAACTTGAAGGGACGCGAACGTAAAATGTGTAGGACCTAAGTGTAAACTGTAATTTTATATATAAATTTCCATCCTTGTACAAACACATTCCTAAAAGTAGCCCAACTAGTATTGATCCACTTGTTTCAATGCAAGAGGTCGCAGGTTCGATCCCAGATCTCAGCATTATTTTTGTGTCTTTGTTTTTTGAGTGAGTCACTTATATAAAAATATTAAAATGTGCACCAAATCCAAACTGGCCTAGTGGCTTAGTGGTGAGGCCTGGGAAGCCCATCCGCGAGGTTGCTGGTTCGAAGCCCTTTGGCTGCTGCTTGCTCCTTTTTTTCCTCCTTTTTCTTTTCATTCTTTATTTATGTTTTCCCTATATTTTCAGTTCTAAATATTATATAAGCCGATACATTTTTGTCCTTCACTTTTTTATCATTTTATAGTCTCCTTCGACGCCGGATAATGGGGGAAAATCTGTAAATATTATGATTGAGTATGGTATTAAATCTGTGACGATTTTTATTTTTAATCTATGACAGTTATCGAGGTTCGTCACAGAGATTGGGCCTAAATTCGAGCCCGAATGGGCTATTTGTAAATCTGCGACGTTTTCAGAATTCATCGCGAAGAATCCGTCACAGATTAAATAGTTTCTTGTAGTGACACTACGAAGCCTTCGCCGTGTGTTAAAAGGGGCTTCGGCACACGGCGAAGTATTGAAATCCGGTAGTGCACGTATAGTGCTCCTCGTATTTTTCAGCTAGAACTATTATAAATTGGCATGACCTCGATCTGGGACAATATATGTGGTGTCATCATAAGTGTACCCTGAGTTACTTTCTTTTGCTGGGAACAAAAACATCACAATTCAACAGGCCAGACAGATCTCACAGGGGGATCAGATCTTTCACCTGCCAATCTCAAATACAGCATTCAATCAGCTAGTGGAACTTGCACAGAAATTGGTGGACCTCCCTTCCTATGATTGTGTCCTTTGTTTGCTATCGGAAGAAGAAACTATTGAGCACCTGTTCCTGCTTTGCCCCTTTGCTCAAGCATGCTGGAGCATCTTTTTTGACCGGAACCGGTAGGGAAGCCCCCTACCTCTTTTTTTATAAATTTTAGGAAATTTACAAATTTACATGGAGTGGCCTAAGGCCAAAAAGAGAAAGGAATAATTACAAAGTGTTACTTAGCCAAATATTTAATCTATCTTTGACCTTTGGTCTAGCCCTAAGCAAGACCAATCTCATCTGCTCCTGAAATAACAATCTCCATCGTGCAAAAGAAACCGCGCCTCCATCAAAGATGATACCATTCCGATGATTCCATATTGCCCAACATGCCACAATGAATATTTCTCTGAAAATTACTGAAGCAAACCTCTCCCGAGCCTGAATAATCATGTCCAGCAGTGACATATTCTCTCCCCATTCAATTCCTAAATAGATCCAACAGGCCTGGCTAAAAGGGCAATCAAAGAAGAGATGCATGACCGTCTCTTCCAAAGTTTCTACACACTGCACACAAGCATAATTATCAATAACCATATGCTTCCTTCGTAAAATATTCCTGGTGTTGAGGCGATCTCTAAAAAACAGCCAGCAGAAAAACTTGTGTCTGGGCAAACAACAAGATTTCCACATCCACTTAAAAAGGGGAGAAGCAGGCAGTGAACCAGATAAGCTTTGGTATGCCTTCTGACAGGAGAACAATGCTGATCCCCAGATGTAGGTCCATAAGTTAGGCTGATCCGCATCTCTGATCATGTCTAACAATTCCTGTGAGAGTTCCAATAATTGTTCATGTGCTTGCCAGGACAAAGGAGAATGGAAATTACTGATCAAATCTGCCTCCAAGAATTTAAGCACTGAAATATTCTTTTTCTTGGCAAAGCTGTATAACTGTGGGAATTTCCACTGTAGGATGCCAAGATTCCATTGATCCAACCAAAATGTCACAGTGCGTCCCTGATGCACTGTACATGTAGCTAGCATTTTGAAATTACCCACAAGCTTCATGATGTCTCTCCACCAGAAAGAACCTACTGAATTCCTGGTATGATGAGGAGCACCATTTGAATATAAACAAGACCAGGTGAGCTGTACCCATGGGAGATCTTCTCTGTTATAAAACTTATGTAAGAATTTTATCAACAGCGCTATGTTTTGCGTCCTCAGGTTAATTATACCAAGACCTCCCTCATCCTTGGATCGACAAGCATGCTTCCAGGCCACCAAACATCCACCTCTTTTAGACAGATCACCTCCATTCCAAAGACACTGCTTCCTGTATCTGTCAATCTGTTTAATGATTTTACCCGGAATTTTGAGGGAGCGGAGGAAAAATGTAGGTAGGGCTGAGAGAACAGATTTCACCATGACTAGTCTTCCAGCATAAGAGAGCAGATTAGTCAAACCCATCATTCTTTTCTCCATTCTAGTGAGAATAGGCATGAACTCAGAGACTGGAGGCCGAGTTGTCCCAAGGGGGAGACAAAGATAAGTGAAAGGCATTTGGCCAACCTTACACCCTAGAACTGCAGCCAGCTGAGCCGTTTTACTGTTATCAACATTGATAGGTACCAAGAAAGACTTGTGGAAATTAACCTTAAGACCAGTATTTGAGGCAAAGGTGCATAAGGTCTGCTTGAGAAACTCTAACTGATCACTTTCTGCTGGCATGATGACTAACGTGTCATCTGCATACTGAACAATCGGATAATCACCTCCAAAATGATTGCCTAAAGGATGAGATATGTCACCATCAGCAGCAGCCTTATTCAAAATGGATTGTAGCAAATCTGCACCAAGAACAAAGAGTAAAGGCGAGAGAGGATCACCCTGCCTCACCCCTCTTTTACATTTAAAAGATTTTCCAGGATGACCATTGAGTAGCACAGCTGAAGACCCAGTTGCAAGAATATCCTGTATCCAAGAAACCCACTTTTCTGAAAACCCTTTGTGCCTTAAAACTGCTAGAATAACTGCATGTTCAATTTTATCAAATGCTTTCTCAAAATCCAACTTTAGAATTACTATCTCCTTCTTGGACTTGTGACAGATATGCAAAAATTGGAATGCCCATGCTAGACAATCTTGGATAGTTCTTCCTTTAATAAACCCATACTGATTAGCATGAACTACTTTCAGAATCACCTTCTGCAATCTGTTTGCTAAAAGCTTGGTGAGAAGTTTCAGACAATTGTTTAACAATGAAATTGGCCTATAATCATTAACTCCCTCAGGGCTGGCTTTCTTCGGGATTAAAGTTATGAGGGAGCTGTTGATACTAGTCAAATCCAGACCACCTGCTGCAAAATCTGAACAAAATTTCAGAATATCATCTTTAATAGTTGACCAGCAACGTTTGAAGAATAATCCACTGAACCATCTGGACCCGGCGCATGATCAGGTGGCATATCCTTTAGCGCAGCAGTGATTTCATCAAGCGTAAATGGATCATCCAAGACAGGTAATGGAACTTGGATCAGTAGACTATTCAAATCATAAGTGAGACCAACAAATTCAGATATTCTCAATCTATCCCTGAATGATTCCCAAAGGATTGCAGCCTTGGGTTCATGGTCTGTCACCACAGATCCATCTGAAAGAGTGAGGGAGCTGATGAAATTGTGCCTGTATGAATAAGTTGCCATTGTCTAAAATAATTTGGTATTTTCATCACCAAATTTTACCCACCGTGTTGTATTCCTTTGTTTCCAATAGATCCTTTTGGCCTCCAAAAGTTTGATTAGGTGATTCTTGAGAGCTCTCCTAAACCCTCTTTCAATACAACTTAGACTTCTTTGATCCTCCAGACCATCCATCATAGCGAGAACAAAATTACAATTATTTATAGTCTTGCTCAATTGAGATAAGCCCCTGCTCCACTGCTTTAATCCTCTACGGGTTTGCTTGAATTTTGCAGCCAGGGTTTTAGCAGCATTGGCATAATACGGTGTAGATTCCCAGTGCAGTTTTACAACATCCTGAAAGCCATCAAAATCCACCCAGAAGTTTTCAAACCTGAATAAGTTAGACTTTGGAATAGAAGTCCCAATCTTGACCACATAAGGCCCATGATCTGAAATTGGCCGGCTTAGGGGGCACACACAAGTATTTGGATACGTACTAGCCCAGCTAGAGGAGGTGAAAACCCAATCCAATTTCTCCATGAGGGGGTCATCCTGCATGTTACTCCAAGAGAAATTCCTACCATGAAACTGAATATCAGCAAGGTCCAGATGCTGTATCAAATCATTGAAGGCCAACATATCAGAAATATTTCCCCCCGGCCTATTCCTGTTGTCTTGTGATCGAATGAGATTAAAATCCCCTAAGAGCAGCCAGTCCTCAAACTCTGAAGTGTCAAGATTATACAGCCAAAACATGAATGCTGCTTTATCAGCTGGATTGGAAGGCCCATAAATGTTAGTGGCATGGAAAGATTTACCAGATAGACAACAGGTAAAATGCACTATGACAGAGAAAGGATTGGCACAAACAAGAGTCCCAGAGTATCTGTTGGGGTTCCAAACAATCAGTAAGCCTCCAGAAGCACCCACCGAAGGAGAGAAAGCAAACTGGCTCAAGTGTCTAGGACAGAATTTTCTGAGATAAGAAGAATCAAAGTTCTCACGTTTGGTTTCTTGGAGGCACACAATACTAGCAGCAGATTCAGTTATTTTGTCCCTGATGGCATCCCATTTGGATTGAGAATTGATCCCTCTAACATTCCAGGCTAGTATGTTAAGTGATCTTGTATTCATGATAACAAGGTGAAAGAAGAGAAGCAAGAAGGGCTGAGCAGAGCAAAGCCCCAAGCAGATAGCTCCCGAGAAGAATGTCCCAGCACAAGGGACAGCACCAGAAACCGATCAAACAAGAGCAGAAACTGGACCCACAAGGACAGGACCAAGGCCAACAAGGGTAGAGGCAAATCACATAGTACCACCACACAAGATTATCACATAGCAATAATAAAGACTAGCACTGGCAACCATAACCAAGCCAACCCCGACAGGTTGGATCCAAAGACTAAGAGTCTGAACTTCATCAAAAGAAAAAGGGACAGGCCCCTGGGGATGCACAACATCAACTACAAACCAACTAAGAGCAAACAAATTAAGCCTTGTCTTCATTGTCATCATCAAGATCAAGCAGACGAGCAGCAGACACCGCCTCAGGATGCATCTTCAGGAACCCGGTGGCAATACCCTGGACATCTTCCAGTGCCATGTAAGGCGCCACACTCTGTTCAGTAGCCGAGGAGCCAGCGTATGGGTTGGGGAAGTTGGCAGCCTCCTGCATCCCAGCCTCATCGCGAAACCCACCCAGATCCTTGTTGAGCTTCTTGCTGCGCCTCAGAAAGAGTGGATCCATGGGTTCTTTCATCTTGCGGCTCCTGCGCTTCAGGGAGGGAGGTGGTGGTATGGGCCCCTTGATCTCTTTCACCTCATCATCCTCCTCCTCGTCATCATCATCAGAGTACGGCACCAGAGGTAAGCCAATGGGGGGTTTTGCAGGACCAAAAACCCCCCTCCTCCACCAGGGGTGTCTGATCAAGAGTAATGATAGCCAGATGTAAGAGAACACGATCATCCAGGATATAAGGAGGGATTAAAGTATCATGGTCCTTATCAAGCATCGAAAGATGGAAAAAATTTTGATGAATCAGAGAAGGAGGGATAGATTGGCACAGATTAAGCATGATCACCTTCTCAGGGGATGGTGGGATGACTTCAAGAGCCAAGGTAGTCGCATCCACAGGTTCCTGATTGACTCCAGCAGACAGAGCATCATCATGATTGCCATCCCCAGCGGACATTGCCTCATCCTGGTTGCCTGCACCAGCAGCATCACTTACCAGAGAGCCTCCACCCGTGTCCTGTGGCACCTCTGGATGCATCCCCATCCATCTTGGTGGCTGATGAGGGAGGGGATGCAGGTAACCATTTGTTGGGGGAAACTGATCCTCATCACCCAGGAAGATGGCGTCCTTGCGCTTCAAGACATACACCGGAACCGTCCATGATCTTGCGCGCGGAGGAAGACCCACAGTCACCACAACATCATGTGGGATCTGGGCATCATCATGAAGATGCACCTTGGCCACAACACGCGCCTTGTTCGTGGTGTCGTGCCAGTAGCGGAGCAGACCAAAGCCCGCCACGGCCTTGGAGATGGCGGTGTTGCTTCTTGCATCGTTGGGGAAGAGCATCATCATGATCCAAACCTCTCTATCCAGATCGCGGAACCGCACATTGTTGCCTTCGTCATGCTTGATGAAGCGCAGTTGGTAGGGGCCGAACTCCAAGATCCTGTCCAAGAACCTCTCGCGCTCCACTGGATGATTAAAACGCACAAAGGCATCCCCAATGGGGGAGGGCTGTACCTCCGCAAGACGAACACCATGCTCATGGATGAAGAAATTCTTGAGCGCCTCCGCCATGGGCTCGAAATCGTGCTTCGCCACCGCTGGGACGAGGAAGGCGATGGCGAGGTCCTCATTGTAGGTCTCCATACACCCGCTGATGTAGGCGTAGAGACGGCGGGGCTCCACAGCAGGATCATGCGGCTGGACTTCAAACCCTCGAGGGCAATGGGGGCGGGGATCCATGGGGATGTTCGCCATGGCGCTCGGCGGAGGGGACGAGAGAGGTTGGGGATTGCACTGTTGTCTCGGGGAATGTGGAGAGCCGGAGGCGTCCTGGGCGGCGCGGTTGGTGTGACTTAATGGGGTGGTTTCAGGGAAGATATGGAAAGATCCTGAACCAGTTCCTAGATTCTCGGCACCTGATGGTTTGGAAATGGGCCGATACGCCATCTTGCGAGGAAATCGGCAACTGGGCGCAATGTGGCCATAACGGAAGCAAAGTTTGCACCGAAAATCCTGTGAACAGTTAGCCCGACGATGGCCCAGGGAGAGGCAGCGGTAGCAACGGATAGAAAGGTCCCTAGAGCTGGGCCGGAAATCACGCGCGGCCTTTGCTTCAGGCGCAACCTTGGGTACGAAGTTGAAATTCCTTGATTGGCGCCTAACCGCCCGGGGTTCAAGCACCGGGGATTTCAAGCGATCAAACACCGAAGGCCTGGATGGAGGCAAGGATGAGCTGGTGGGGGCAAAATTAGACTGATAGTAATCAGCAGAATAATGAATTCGCCTGAAAACTAATGAATTCTTCGTGGATTTCACCACATCAACAAAAGATCTTTTCTTCTTACCCATATAAGTCCAAGCAGATTCCTGCTCAATATCCCACTTTCTTTTTTCATGAATGAAATCAGGACCGCCATCACGCCAAAGCGTAAAGAAAATAGCAAACTTCTGACGGATGAATTTGGACAGGCGATGAACCAAGAGGCCAATGCATTTAGAAGAGACAGGGAAGCGAAAAGAACGATCCGCAAGATGAACAACTCGAAAATCAGGAGCTGATCCACCCAAGACGGCTACAAGCACCTCAGCCACTGAGGATTCATCAAGGCGAAAGGCAGCTCGAGCAAAGGAGGCTACCAGGAAGAAATCACTAGCAGGACGAGAAGAGGTGATCGAGGAAGACTGACCGAAACGATTTACCACCAGAGACTCAAACTCCCGACCTGGACGAAGATCCAGCGAGAGGGAGGCCATCATAGAGACCAGCACGATGAATCACATGGGGATCCATGAGAGATCGCTGGGGAGGCAACGATCGCCTGAGGGAGCGCCGAGGGGAGCGTCGAGGGGAGCGCCATCGCTAGCTTGGGGGCTTGTTTAGAGGGTCTGCTGGAGTTGCTCTAACAATATATATGGATTAACGGAATGATCGAGTGAGGTGTCCTGCTGGAGCATCTTGAATGTTCAGATCACACATAATAACCCCTTGGATATTGTGACCTCTTTTAGAAATCAACTAAATGTGCCCTTTTTCATGGTGCATCTGGATGCCCAGGAATGATTTGATCTTTAGAGGGATTCAGCTCCAAGTGAGAACCGTAAAGGATCAATTCAGGAAAGAATTTTCTCTAGTTATGCTAAGAGCAAAAGATCAACACAAAAACTCAATGTCCACATGGATAGACTCAATATTATAATCTTTTGGATTTTCTTCTTGTCTTTTTTTCGTTTCGTGAGGGTCTCAGTGGCTTATTTGTATCAGTTTGTAACATTTTCTTTCTTATAAATATATTTAATCAGTAGGGGGCAATCCCTCCTGTTTTCTAAAAAACTATTATAAATTGGTGCTGATGTGGTGACTTAGTCAAATCAACAATTAAAGATCTACCGGTCTGTTCTCTCCAAAATGATCCTGTGTATGCGAGTGCATTGTTATGCGAGTGTCTCCATACATGTGTTTCTAAAAAGCGATGGGCCATTTTAATTTACAAAGGAAATCGAGAGAGGACGAGCGGATACAAAAGAAAGAAGAATAAATATGAGAGCATCAATTATTTCCATTTCACTGAATAAATCATCAATGAACCCGCCCGGTGGATTCCATTATTGCAAATTCAGCAAGGGAGACGTCACAGAGAGAAGGATCAAATTCAGCAAGGATGTATATATGCATGGCGTCGGAAGCATATGCTGGTAGTACCTGTTTGTCCAGTTCTAGCCGTGCATTACAGTATTTCAAACCCACTGAACATGCGTGCGTGCATGGCGTGTCAGAACTTGTTCACACTTGCTCCACGCAAACGTAATATAATGCTACACATCTCAAGCTGTGGGATTAATTAAGGTGTTAATCCTGTGGAGCGGAGCACTAACTTTGTCAGCTGACACTGACACTAGGAGTGTGGGTTAATGACCCGACAACTGCCGCTACAGCCAGCGTGGCTACTTCCCGGCCCAGTGCACGTTCCAGCATGCATGGCTGCATGCATGCAACGTTCTATATTAACGGACCCGATGTGCTCGCGTGGAGGATCCAACGGTTTGAGCAGCTCCTGCATGCATGGCGCCGCAGCCCACATTCAACATGAGTTGCTGACCCGCTTTTCCTTTCTAGTTTTCTTCTTCTCCCACTACCCCATCAGTGGGCCCCAGAATCAGCGACACGGCCCCACTGCCCCCACAGTCACCACGACCAGATACGAGAACATGCATGGCCAACGTGGGAGGCCTTGGTGCCCAACTAGTGTCTAGGGACGACTGCTCTAGTGTTCAATTCAAGCTACCTGAACTGCTCCTTGAATTAACAGTAGCAACCTGCAGCAACGGATAGAACGGTGGAAGTAAGTTTCAGACATTTAATATGGCTATGTGATTAATGAAACAATTAGAAATGTAGTAATTGTTTGACTAGGATGTACTTTCGCATCATGAGGAGCACGCATTTTTTGCATCTATTGATGTGTGATTGTGTTTGCATCCATGCAGGAAACTAAATGCACTTTTATAAGTCCAGTGCTAAGAAGAATCATGGAGCAACCAAACACACATTCAAATTTCATTTCGTAAACTATTTGCAAACCGAGATCAATCTCATTGCACGGTTTTGATGTATATTTATCTAAATTAAAAACTAATTAAGTAACCGAGCGAGATAAGTTTCATAGGGATGAAACTTTTTTCACATCCCATAAAACTCCCCCCCTTCTCTCTTCATACTCATAAAACTCCCATTAGTAACTCAGTTGGTTATATTATGCACCCGTTGTTGTGACTTTATTAGAAAGATGCATGTATTGGCTTGGTCTTTTGGAAGCATTCATATTGGTATGTGGCATTATAGGGCCGTATATGTACAGGTGTACATATGTGTGTCTAAGCCCGTACTATGTTTTAAAAAATTGATGCACTGCTCTACAAATAAAATGCAATTGAGAATATCATTCGTTTATAAATAGCAAAAAAAAACACGAAGAGAAAGGCATGATCGATCCTCCACGATGACATGGCTATATAGGTTGAATCGTGAAATTGGATCTAATGTTGAAATATTTTTTGTTCTTATTACTTAAAAAATTGATTAAATTATTTTAGTTGTGCTATCGAAGAACTGTGCATTATCTATAAAAATAGAGATTAGAGTATTATAGAAATCAGCTTTTTGTAAAAAAAAACTTGTAGACCAATCTAACCTTTGGCGCTGAAACTTCTAATGACATTTTGACTGGTCAACGCTTATTTTTTGCCAGTTAACGCAAACAGAAACAGCCATATCCCGTCGTCGCGAACTCGCGCGCAAAGCATAAACCAGCGGTAGAGGGCACACGATGAACTCGAAGCCGCCTCCTCGTAAGGAAAACGTAATTTCTATAAGGACGTGTTCAGGTCCGGTCAGGAACTGGCTCCAGCGTCTTTGCCTGCTTGATAGAAATGCTCCCCCTCTGTCCCATCCCCTCTCGTTCGATCTCCCGATCCCGCCACCGGAGGCGATGGAGGCGGCGCCGGCGCGCATATTTCCGGTCTTCGGGCTCGTGCGGCTGCTGGGCTTGGCCGTCGTGGCGGGCATACTCTTCTGGTCCAGTGGGCCGTCCACTAGCGCGGCGGCATGGTCCTGTCCACCAACGACAACGAGGAGAGCAAGCTCCCGAATTTCAATGTAAAGGATCCTTCGTCCCCTTCCGATTACGCTGCTGATTCCTCGTTTGCAATGGATTGAGTGCTATTGTTGGCGACTGTTGTGGGAGCGTTTGGTTGACTCCTCCAAGGATCGGATCAAGCGCTTTCAATGTGGTTGAGTTCTTTGGTTTGATGATTCTTCGGTCTGGTCACCGCGAATATGCATTGCAACGGGTAGCGGTAGCAAACCTCGAAAGTTTACGAGAAATCTGTGTGTCTTCAGTAATGGGTGGAGGGTTTTAGCACTACTTGAGTGGTGAGTTCTTTGGTTATTTTTGTTGATTCCTAGAAGAAAGTTCCTAACTACACGGTTTTTCTGCTCTGAGCGTGCCTTTTGGTGCTGATTTAGTGTGCAACCGTACATATACGCTTGTGCCAGAAATAAAATCTATTCACCAATGATCGCCAAACTTATATCCTGCAGGGATACCACACATAACGCTAAGACCTGATCGCCAAACAAATATCATGCAGGGAAACCATGAAGGTAGCGCTAAAATCTGATCAGCTAACATGCAGGGAAACCATGAACATAACACTAAAACCTGATCAACGAACATACGAGAACTAGCTCATGAGCAGAAACGAAAGCACAAGAAGGTTGCTTCTTCCCAGCACACCATGTAGACGCGGACACATCTTTACATAGACTACAGAGACATTAGTTAGACACCACTTTAATCGGTTAACTTGCAGAACTCCTAAGAGGGAGGTACTGAGTAAATCACTAAGTGCTGTTCAGCAATGGCAAAAGATGACTAACCCTACAGCTATATATGCTATATGAAGGAACCACCAAACTAAGTCGATTCAAATATCCTACTGGAGATTCGCACATGCTGAATGGCACCATGTGAGCGATGTAGTCACTTCCAGTTCCAGACCCCTAAGTACACCATTCATGAGGTGGGTTGCAAACCTGCAGGACAAGACACCATTATATCAGATAATCGAAATATTCTGGCTAAAGATTAAGACCGCCATACAACAAGGCTCACTTAGTCAACCTTGTAGAATTTGACAGGTTAAAGCACAGCATGCTTTTTTTGGCAAAATTTCCATTGACAAATTGCCATACCAGTACGGCTATTTTCAGCCTGAACTGAGACAAAAGAACATAATACAAGGATACCATGACATGACCAAGAAATCGTCAACCAAAAAAATACCTTATGTCGATGGATGACAAGTTAGTGCTCCTTGACAGCCACTGTTTCATTCACCACTGGTCCTCCAGCTCTACCCTTGCGCTTCTTTGAACCAGTTACAGCTTTTGCGGATATGTTGGTGGATGTCCCAACTGCTGGTACAAATACAATGCTGCGTCCTTGAACACCTAATGAGGAAGATTCATCTTGTGAAGCAGGTGCTGGATGTTTGCCTGCAGAGAGGTCAAGAAACATTTAACACTTGGGCTTAAAGGTTGTAGCCATACCATAACATTAGAAAAGTCATCCTCTGTATGCAAATGGAGATACTGTGTATGCAAATGAAGATGTACCATATGCTGCGTATGCAACAGGGCGTGTAAACTTCATGATCAAGAGGATATAAGATACCTAAAATTGACTTGATTGCAGTACGAGCTGCGGTCTGCTCTGCATCCTTCTTGTTGGATGCAGATTCACCAGTATATGTGTTCCCATCAAACACCACAGATGCAACGAACACGATGATAGGCTTATCAAGACGAACTACAGAGTAGGAGGGCCAAGTAGTTTTTGTCTTGACAGCAAATTCATGAAGAATTGACTTGCAGAACACCGTATCCTGAACACAAGAAAATGGAATGTATACATTAGACGCACAATGATTTAAAATTATAAATATAGATTTTAACAGATGAGAGATTGCAACCCACAAAATATAAATACAGTCATGTAATACTAAAATGGTATGTTATCTAAGCACTAGTGTCTGGAAAGTATATCAAAAGAGATTGCCTTTTCTTTTCCTTTCTTTTTTTTTGAGAGAGTTTTTTTTTTGAGAATTTTGAGAGAGAGAGAGTTAGGGTACTCACCCAAAATACATCACTTGCACCACACACCCACACAAAACCATTATGCATGTATGTCCAGTATGCAACCTAGAAACTTACTGGAGGCATCCAACATGGAGCACGGATACGTGCTTTCCCACTGACAAATGGCACAAGCGCATGCATATTTGTAATTTGGTGCCAATGCCTGACTTGACTACTAGTGGACTGAGTGCAAATATGCAATCTCAGCCAGCTGGACACATACCAGCTTACAAGAAATTTTCTGTCTAGTATACGGCAAAAGAAAAGGGAGAGTTACAAAATATGACAAAATCAGAGAGGAAACAAAGTACAACAAGTTTGATTGAAAAAAGTTAGGTTACTATCTTACAAGTTACGATAGAACACTTCAGTACGGATAAGCATTTGTTTTAGTGGGGTGGCGAATTTGGAAACACGGGAATGAATGTTTCTCAATACACACAGCCAAAGATGTGGGTAGTGCTGTGTAAGATAGCCGAGAATGCCAATCTGTAGATTCTCAGGGATGTTGGGCTTTAGTAGCTCAAGTGCGGCAATTTGCATCTTGGAGGTCGTTCTGTTTTCGTTTATGTGGCGTTTATGTATGAGTTACCACAACTTTATAACCAGACTAGGTTCTCTCTTAATACAATGATCATTAGTTTCCGTGTGTGTTTGTGAGAAAGAAAAGGGTATAAAGAGAGAAGTATGCACAGCATAAGTGTTAAGCCACAAGGAAGCAATGGACAAACTTGTCGAATCGTTCTTCAGATAAGTTAGTTATCTGAATTTACATAGATGATCAGAAAACTGCACAATAATTAATGATGTCGCTTCTGATATCCACAAATCGCTCAGCAAGTACTACCCATGACAAAAAAATGCAATAAAATAAGGCAACAGAGGGACAGATATTAGACTATCAGTTAACAACATGTGTTTGTTGTTTTTAAGGCAGTGTGCAATTTTATAATGTTTTATTTTTGAGAGGCAAAATACTACTAGCTCAAAATTCTGTATAACACTATTCACATTAAATATGCAAACATCATTATTCATGAGTTGAAAAGATGGTAAATGTTACAGTACATGGAAAATGGTTGCAAATGTTTAGAGCTTAGTTTCCATCTTACCAAAACAGCCGGGTCCTATCAGATCTTTTCCATAGTCTCTTAACAGAAAACAATCAGAGCAGGAAGCAGATTAAAAAATATACCTGATCAATTAGCCCAAACACCTCGTTAACATCACCCTCTCCAATTGTTGCCAAGTTCTCGTAAGCTACTCTGGCAGCATCCTGCTCTGCTTCCTTCTTGCGATTGAAACTAACAGTTGATGCAAATTGCTGACCACCCACTTCCACTGTGCATCTGAACTTAGGATGATGCCACTCACCTTCAGGCTCAACCTTGTAGATCGGCAGCTTCTTATATGTTCGTTCAGCGAACTCTTGCAAGCGGTTTTTATACATATATTTCTCTGTGCAACACAAAAACCATCAATCAGTAAAATGGAAGAACAGTTAGACAATTTCAGCCCTGATTGGATGTGCTTGTTGGAGCAGCAAGCCAGCGCTAGCTACAGGAAGCTAGAGTGCTGGGCTGTACAGCAGCAGCTGCAGCAAGCACCAACAGGAATTATACTGGCAGTTTGAGATATTGAAAATCAATTGTTGCAGCAATAGCTGCAGCAAGCACCGACAGCAATTATACAGGTAGTTTGATATATTGAAAATCAATGTATATAAGGGTTTAGAGTTTAGGGCATGTTGCAGGCTTGGGATTTTAGGGTTTAGGGTTTAGTTGCAGTCGATGTTACCAGATACCCTGAGTTCTTTTTTTTTGCCAACTTGGATTCCAACTGATATTTGCAAGCTGAATCAGAAAACAGAGTGCAGTCAAATTCCTACACCGTGCCTGGAGTAACATTGGTAGCAGAGGAAAATGTTTGTGGGTTGGACACAAAGAGTAGCTTATGCAACAGTTTGGGAGAGGGTTCAATCAGGAAGAAGAATAGACAGATTAAAATTTATAAATGATAAGATCGAGATAAATTTAGAAAAGTTTGCTTTGCTGTATTCTAAAATTAGATTGTGTACGCAAGTTTCATTCAAAGAAATACATCAAATGACTGTTTGCTATGTCCTAAGCCCTCTAATTTACTCATCTCAACAAATGACTATTTCCACCACCTAATACCTTAATCCCATTCAACTCATGCTGTTTTACTTTTACAACCACCTATGAATAATATGTCTCATCAAATCTGATGCATACCATCAGTAAAAACTATGGCCGCTGCAATTGTTAGAAGTATCTGAAAATTACCTTATAAAACTGAACTTAAGAGGAATTACACAAAGCATGACTTCATCTAACTCAAGTTTGGTTCCATAGTGGTTAAAAATACAATTCCACTCAGGATGAATACAGTTAAACAGCGATGATGCAACAGCATCACACAATCAGGCAGTGGCACAGTGCATGTGATTGAAGGGAATTGATCTAACCACAAACCAGTCAAGGACGCTTGATGAAGGACGATTAGTACTAAATTATGTCACCACACAAGCGAACATACAGTACAAACCTGCTGCTACATAGATCAATGTCCCATAAAAAATTCACATTACTAAGAATTCAGAATGTAGACACCCATTTACCAGTAAAAGGAGGATAATTAAAATAACTTCTTACAACCAGAAAGGAAACAGCTCCGACCAATTGTAAGCGAAATCAGACAAAATCGCTAGTCATGGAAAGCACATACCGAACCCCATAAAACATTTATTACACGGATAAGGTAACAGCAAAGAGGCCAGCACTGGATTCACTTCACTAGATGACTCACAAACAGACACAGAACTAACAAAGGAAGACAAACACGATGAACCATATGTTTCCAGCGCAAAAGCAATCAACAGAATTGCCGCGCAATCCACCTAGACTTGGACTGATCCTAACCATAAGAAGAGCTCCCACAAGCTCACAAGATCCATTGAATCCAGAGCTTTCACGGGACCAATCGAGTGAGGGGACAAAAACCTCCAGCATTCCCGCATGGCCCAGAACGAATACATCTCGGGGGGCAGAACCGTGTGACTCCGGCCTCGCAGATTTTGCCCCGCCCAAGGCTTGCTCGACTCTACCTCTCGTTTCTTCCGTCCCAAACCCCACCTCAAATCCGGTACCTCGCCCCAGCCATAAGTCCATAACCGCCCTCGCGAGAGGCGGGGCGCGCCTGACACCACGAGATGAGATCGCCCAACGCTCCCTCTAGCAAGACGCGCCGCCACCGGAGGCCCTACGCTCTGGAGCGAGGGCACCCTGGGCCGGATGATCAACCAAGCACCGTCCTAGGCCCCTACCTCGAGAGGCGAACATGCGTCCCCAAACCATCGCAAACGGGAGACGGGAGGGGAGGGGAGTATGCGAAAGGGGGAGGGCGCTCACCGGGGATAGCTGGAAGCGGGCCGGCGGCGGCCACGGCGGTGATGGCGGTCGCGGTAGCCTCCATCTCCATCTCGGTGGCTGTCGCGGTCGCGGTCGCCGCCATCTCGCTGGCGGTGGGGACGACGGGGGATGGGATTTGAGTATCAAGTCCTATCAGACCCCTGCTAGAGTCTCTCCCTTTGTACGGAGAGGCGAAGAGCAGCTTTCCCAGCCGGGCCAGCACTGAAATAAATAATAGAGTCGACTGTTAATTTTCCTCTCCCAAAAACCTAATATTCTTTTTTTTTGAACAACTAGAAAAACCTAATAAGTCTAGTATAGCCCAGCTCCTTTACTTTAATCTTCGATAGTCTGAAATCGGCACATCATCCGGTCGACTGTATAAATGCACGATAGGCAATACGGTAATGCTTCACGTAGGGCGTCCGATCCATACGGACCCATTCCGCGCAGCACGCTCCGATAAATATCTCCGGCACCGTTTCGTCATTCCCTGAAAAAAAATCTCAACACACGTCGCTGCTTCCTCGTTTCCTCCGCCGTCACTTCTTCGATTCGTCTGGGGCTGCTCCTCCACGCACGCCGCCGTCGCCGACGCTAGCGCCTGCTCCTCCACGCCGACGCCGATCTTCTCCACGGGTGCGCCGTCCCGCCAGTCGACGCCAACGCGGCCGCCATGCGCGCCGCCGCCCCATGTCCGTCGCCGACAACGCCGCCCCTCCTCCGCGAGCTCCTCATCGCCGTCTCTTCTCCGCATCGAGCTTCTCTACATCTACTTCCTCCTTTGCGTCGCCCGTCCCACCTCCACATCGTTACCGCCCGTCCTCCATGTCGAGCTCCGCCGCTTCCCGCCACGGCCAAGGGCGCGGCCGGGCCTGAGAGGTCGGCGGCGACGCGGCCTCCATGGCCAGGGCATAGGAGCTCGCCGACGACGCTCGCCCACTGCGGCTGGGCTCCGGATCTCGCTGTCGGTTGTTTTGCAATGTTACGGTTTGTGTTTTTTATGTTGCGTGAAACGATTTGAGATGTTTTATCTGGTGCCATTCGATGTTGCACGAATTGATTGAAATGTTTCATCTGGTGACGTTCGATGTTCAATGAAGTGATTTGAGATGTTTCATCTGGTGGTGTTCATATGTTGTGATGTTTCAAACGCTTCAAACATATGTTGCAATATCTTTTTTGGAATGTTGCATCTTCATGATTGTTTTGCTCGATGGAGGTTGCATGAAACCGAGTCAAATTTTTTCAATGTTGCAGCAACATAATTTTGATGTTGCAATAGCATTGTTTTGATGTTGCATGACGTTTGATTGGATGTTTTATATGAAATCCGGTTGGATGTTTCATCTTAATTGGATGTTTCATCTTAATTGGATGTTTCATGGAACATGATCTGATGGTGCGGCGGGAATTTTTACTCAGCTCCCGTAGCAACTAGATGATATCCGATGGCCTGCGTTTATGTACGTGTTTATGATGTTGCAACCGATGGTTTTTCATGTTTTAAATATTGTTCTATGATGTTGCGTATACTATTTTTGAATGTTGCAAAAATATTTACATGTTGCATGCAACATAATACCCATGTTACGGCGGGAGTTTTAACTACTACAGTACCGTTGGAGAGAAACGCTTGGCCTACATTTTGCCACGTCACCCCGTCCGTTTTTTCCTCCCGGATCGGACGTCCGGGCGCTAGCCTGTCCGTAGGTAATAAGGTTTACTTTGAAGAAGAGAACATTTCGTGATCAGGTTTAGGGAGAGCTATAATTGAGTGTTTCGTTCTCTTTGCACCCTTTAATTTCACTTGTTTTGCTTTTCTAGTCTCTTCTCCATTTCCAACGAGAAATTGGGGATAGATTGTCGCCAAAATTAAGAAAAAATAGTTCTCTAACGAGTTCTGTTCGTTCAAAAAAAATACTTCTAAATTTAGAGAAGGGCAGGAGGTCGACCGGATAGGGATGAGATAGAGATTACCACTCACAATAATACTTCTAGAGTTTTTTTTGAGACAATAATACTTCTAGAGTTATAGAGTGGTTGCAGACTTGCAGTGGCAAGCATGATGGCGCACGAGGGCGGGCACCTTGACAAGCAATGAAAAAGTGCTATCAGAAGAAGAAGAAAAATAGGCAAATAACAAGGTGGATCAAGAGATTGGACTTGTAGTCCAATAGTAGAACGGTCAGGGTTTAAATTCTGGTGCTCGCATCTTTTCTGGTATTTACCAGGATTTATCGGTGCTATGTGTGAAGTGATACGCGGCGTTCCCGTCGACAACGAGACGCCAATGATGACTTCGGGAATCTCCAGATTTGCCGGTGCTCTGCTCAGTCCTTCAGAGATGCTCATAGGGATAGGGTTCGCGTACGTGTATTCATAGGGATGAGTGTGTGTGTGAGCGTCTGCGTTGTACTGTGTAATTAAAAAAAAACAAGGTGGATCAAATTTTCTAGCCGGTGGATCAAAAATCAAATATTCCACAACTACCAACATCGGAGATATTCCTTCATGCATGTCTCATTTTCTTTTACTCGAACAACCATGCATGCATGATGCATCAATCAATAGGCAAACTTTAGCGAAATCAAATAAGGGTAAAAGGGTAATTTAATTTGCTCTCATATCCAATTTAAAATGCATTTATTTTAAAACCAGATAGAGTTATGCGTTGGGCATTTTTTGTATTAAACTTAGAATATTGTTTTTTATCAAGCGGAACAACTTTAACATATCGTCAAAATGACTCATATACATATATGGAACCTACTTTTTCTTAAAGCTAGAATATATTGGGCAAAGACATAAATGCGTAGAACATTTTTCTGTGGAAGTTAGAACAATACTCCTTAATAAATAATACAAGTTTTGCAAACTATGGGGAAAATCACATATATGCGTGAACATTATTCTCTTGAAGCTACAACAATATTTCTTATTAAGGAGGACAACCTTTCGGTATTGGGAGACAAATTACATACTTAGTTTTTGTAAAAAAAAACCACGTGCGTGGAACATTTATTAAGAACAATTATTACATTGTGAAATAAATCACGTGCCGATTTTCACATTCTTAGTTTTTGTAAAAAAAACCATTTGTTTCTCAACGAAGTTACCATGGATGGTCGCAAATGAACAATCGGGTGATCGCTAGTCACTAGTCGCTACTCGCTGCTGATTTTAGAGCATCAAGAGCTCTTTAATATCTTGTTGGTTAGCTAAAAAAGAAAAAAGAGAGAGAAAATTACATCCAATAAATTAACCAACTGGAAAACTATCTTTCCACGTTAACTATCTCCTCCCCTTCGCTAGCTATCTTTACCTAGCAAGGTAGGCTCTCCATCTACACTCACAAGTTTAAAAGGGTTTACCTCTACTTTTGAGAAACTTTTTATTTTTGGAAAAAGTCATTACTCCCTTCAAGTATTGCGAAAATCCGGAAAACCCCCTAAACTATATTTTGATCCAACTTACCCCTTAACATAATTTATCTTTTTTTCTCCATACACAAGATGAATTTTAATTTGAGCCTTTGCAGGGAGGTAGTGAACATCATAATCTATATTAGAAAATATTTTACGAATTTTCATCACCACTTTCTATATAATATTGTATTTTAAGGATAACTTTATTAAATATATTATCCTGTCAAAACAGAATTGATGATATATTTTTAAACATGTCTTATATTGTCTCTTATAATTTTGCAAAAGTTAAACTTTAAATTCCACTTATGCATTGAGAAACAAAAAAGACAAATTGTGTTATGGGGTAAATTGAACCAAATGATATAGTTTAGGGGTAAACTGAATCAAGAATTACTTTAGGGTTATCCAAACTTTGGCTAAATTTGAGGGGAGTAATTTGGACTTTTTCCTTTATTTTTTAATAACTAGGCTCTTGATCTTTAAATTTAGTTAGATTATTGCTAGTCTGGGAGTGGGGGTTTTATGGAGGTTTTATAACATTAAATGTGTATGGATGTGAGAAGAGTTTTATCACCATAACACTTTTTTGATACAATTATCTAGTTTTAGTTTAGGTAAGAGTAAAATTGTACACTGCACTGAGACGGGCAGATCTCCTACAACGTTCGCACTCTGAAAAAAGGAAAAAGTCTACTTCACCTACAAATCTATGAGAGGTGGAACACATCACCCCTAACCTATGAAAATGGATTTTTTACCTGCTGAACTTTCTAAAACCAGACAAATCACCCCTGAAGCAGTTTTGAAAAATCATAATAAATCATAAAATGGAAAATCAAATTGTGTTGGACTCCAAATGAATAGATCTACGCAGTGAACATATAATATGGTATGTTTTAGTATATTTTTTACAGTTATGAAGAAAAGCATAGATCTTAAGTTACAGGAAAAAATGTACTAAAGCATTCCGTATTATATGTTCACTGCCTATAACTACTGATTTGAACTCCAACACAATTTGATTTTCCATTTTACGATATTTCTATGATTCATTATGATTTTTCAAAACTACTTCAGGGGATGATTTGCCCGGTTTTAGAAAGTTTAGGGGTAAAAAATCTATTTTCATAGGTTGGGGGGTGATTTGTTCCACCCATCATAGGTTGGGGGTGAAGTAGACTTTTTCCCTTGGAAAATGACCCAATGCATTTCAAGCTGAGTTTGGGCTAGGCCTGGTATATTCCGGGCCTGCTACCGTTGTCCGGGCCGTGCAGATGCACACATTTGGCCCGAGCATAGCCCACACGTGCTTGTTGTGTGTGAACATTTTTCTCTTGAAGCTAAACAAAAGTTCTTATTAAGGACAACTTTTCCATATTAGGGGACAAATTATATACATGCGTGGAACATTTTCTCTCTCGAGATAGACACTAATTTTTATTCAGAACGATTATTACATTGTGAAATAAATCACATGCCGATTTTCGTGTTCTTAGCTTTTGTAAAAATTTCCATTTTATTCCTAGACTGCTCAATTGGTTAGCATGGATGGTCCCAACTCCCAAATAACGGGTGCTCGCTAGTCCCAGGGCTCTCAAGCCAGTCTCAGTGCAGAGTTTCACTACACAGTTACCTAGATCAGAAACTAGATAATTGTACCAAAGAAGTTTCATGATGATGAAACTCCTTTCACATATCATGAAACACTCTCTTTTCTCTCCTATGACATATCAGCATATTTAATGTCATGAAACTTCCTATGAAACCCCAACTGAGACTGACCTCATGGTTAGCATTAAAAATCTCACCACTACAACGTTTGCACCACGGAGAATGAGAAAAATGCATTTCAAGCGGAGCTTGGGCTAGGCCTGGTATATTTTGGGGAAAAAAATCCTGCTAGGATCTCTCAACTATTGCCTAAGTCTAACTCTCATCTCTCGTCTCTAAAATCATATGTCTGTAGTCCCTTAACTCTAAAAACCAGTTGTTTTTCATCCTCATTAGTTTTGGGGTGGTTTTGGAGGGGGTAAATTGGACTTTTATTGACAGCTCGAGGGTATAAAATTATGTTTTCGGGGAAAATCATGCAGATATTTTTCTTCTTAGAAAAATATAAAAAAAATTCTAAAATATCGTTTAACCTTAAAAATTATAGAAAACTTGTTAGACCAGAAAAATATGAAAGTACTTTTAAATTTTCGCTAAAATCAAAATTTTCTTTTAGTGTCTAATTTGGAGACATACCAGTTTCTAGGTATACCAGTATGAAAAATATGATTTCAAGAAAAATATAAAACTAGTCTCAAATTTTTCTGATCCAAAAAGTTTTTTCTTTAAAATTTATAATATTAAACCATACTTTAGAATTTTTTTGATAATATTTCTTAGAAAAAAATTATGTACATAACCTTTTTTTAGAAAGACCATTTTACGCCTCGAACTTTCAATCAAAGCTCAATTTACCCCCTCCTAAACCACCCTACAAAACCGTTGAGGATGAAAAATAACTGGTTTTAAAAGTTCGGGGACCATGAACATCTGGTTTTAGAGATGGGGGAAGTGAATCGGACTTAGGAAATAGTTAAAGGACGGCAAAAGAACTTTTTTTTCTATTTCGGGCCTGCTACCGTGGGCCATGCAAATGCACACATCTGGGCCTAAGCATAGCCCACACGTGCTTATTGGCGTCACATCGGCACAAATAGTTGTCTCGTCGAGGTGCTTCTCAGAAAATTCGACCGCTTTCTCGATCACCTCCTCCACGTTTGGTATTATTCATTCCTTGCGCTCGCTCGCTCTCGCTTCGGTTCCCTTGGCCCTCGCTGCTCCCCCCACGGAAATCCTCGAATCCTCCGAGACCCCAAGGGCGGCAGAGGAGGCGTGCTCCGCAGAGGGGCTAGGGTTCCGTCCGCTTGCCGATTCGTCGCCCCGTCCGACGGTTTCTCGCGGCCGGAGTGCGGTTCCTCCTGGTGAGTTTCGCGGTCGTTTCTGCGGGTTTTTTTGTTTGGGGAGATCGATGTGGCGTTCTGGTGCTGGGGCTTCTCGCGAATCGGTTCACCAGTGGCGCGCCAGTCGGCGGAATTCGTGGGTGGGTGTTGTTGCGATGTGCTGATCCAGCTTTGCTTTCCTCACGGGCGAGTTGCAGTTTATCCTCCCCTCTCTTTTTTTCACGCTTTTGGGGATAATATGTTGGGATTGTGTTCAGTCCCAATTCGTTCGTTTTTGTAGCCTGGGATTTTTCCTTAGCTCCATGCTTGGTTCAATCGCATGGCCGAGGGTTAGTACGCGGTTTTCATGTGGATTTTTCTGCCATCATTGCACTAGTTTTCAAGTGTTAAACGGTTTGAGTTATTGCTTTCTATATATACGAATACTTCACGCCCCGATCCATTTTGTGTATACGAATTTGGTGTAAACTTGATCATATGTTTCCATCACAATTTTGGGTAGAACTTGACCGTTCTCATGAGCAATTTTGGTCGTCGAGTAGTCCATCAGACCAAGTCTACAGCAAGTGCAATTCGTACCTAATCACTTAGTCAATGTTCAACTTGGCTGGACCTATGACTTCAGAGCCCTAGGCATTTACTTCAATTTCTCAGTGCTTTGCTGTAATGCTGTGCTCCTGCTGAAATGATGTAATTAATTCACAGTTCTGTGTTTTGTGACTGATGTAGTTGTTGAATTTGTTGCAGTGAAGGCTACAGAAGAGCAGCCACGGGATGGATAGGAACCAGGAGCTGGAAGAGGTGGTCCCAAATGACTCGTACCCTCTTCTTGGGCGGGAGAACAAGGAGTCGGAGTCATCAACGGAGCTGTCCGCACCACAGCCAGCAACTGTCACCCCGCTGGAGATTGAGGATGAGGAGACCGATGGCTCTTCTGCTGCATGCTGCCGCATTTGCCTTGAGTCCGAGTCTGAGATAGGTGATGCTGCTATATGCCACCTCATTGCAGTTGTGTTATGTCGGTTAAATCAGTTCAATTAGATTTGGGAATGTGTTTATCTGGTGCTAATTTCCTGTCTGATTGTAGCAAGAATAAAAAAAAGAAGTATGATCATACCTCTTGGGTTCCTGTTTGCTCTGTATGGTAGTCCAAAAATAGTCCTATCTACTGCATTTTCTTGTGTGTCTAGTTGAATATTTTATGATTTAGGATGCATGCTAACAAATGGGATCTAGGAATGAATCTCTGATCTTAACCGTAAGTCCGTAACAGATAGCACACATATCAAGTTAAGGTTGCGGTCATTAACTAGGACAACAAGAAAGATGCACAGCTGACCAGCTTACACATTGTAGTCGCTTTTCCTATGCTACTGTGTGATAGAGATTGAAATCTGGCTTGTTATCGTATTAACATGTTACAAGGGTGTGACTAATTTAATGTTATCCTGGAGAAGCTCAGCAATGCTGTTGTGACAATTGAGGGCTAAAGTCAATAGTAGTTCTAGTTCTGTCAGAAAATTATGATGAACCAATGCCATTTTTCTCATATGCATGAATAGGTGATAATCCTGCATGCATACCCGGCACTGTTGCTGAAAATTGCATGGCGTTGCATGCTTGAATGTAGTCAATCACCACATTGCTCTCCCCTATAGGTTATAGCCTTTAAAATCACTATGGATTCTTCATGTCTTTTTTATTGGTCACATTTATTGCTAAAATTCTTGATTCAATTAGCTTACCTTTACCCAAATCACGTTTTCTTCTTCTTAGAATTAAGGTTAACATAGCTTTTCAATTGTGGTTGCCATTCATTTGGCATTGACCCCCCATATGTTAATTCTGGCTCCGCCACTAGTTTTTGGCATTGTTGTTTGAAGTAAACGAAATTGTTTCCATACATTAGGATGCGCATTGGGTTAAATATTGCTTTTTATAAAAATGACTTGCTGAACTGTTGGTTGGGTGGTTCAGTTTTCCTTTTCCTACCTGACCAACAACTGATCTAACTGAGCTTCTGCGCTTGTGCATTTTCCTTTGTTTTACTTTTTGCTGCAGGTGATGATCTGATATCACCTTGCATGTGCAAAGGAACCCAACAGTTTGTGCATCGTTCATGCCTTGATCACTGGCGTTCGGTTAAGGTGGACCAATATCTTCCCTATATTTTGCATACCAGCTTTTTTTTTTTGCTGAAACCACATGATATGTACTTTTGCTTCCCCCTGTTAGTGCTACATATTTTTAGTTTGATAGTTGCCACATGAAGACATCAGTACTAGATAAGGAAAATGTATCACATAGTAAGCATGTAAAATTGCACAAGACAGCAAAAATGCAGACTGTTTGGTGTATGATCTCATATTCATGCACTTATTGTTAATCTGGTCCTGTGCACTGTACTAAGAGTAGGAAACAACAATGCAGCCTAGATATTTATGCTCCTCAAATGCACAAGAACCCCACACGTTTTCCTCCATTAACCATTTTTTTTTCTTTAATTGGCAGTTTCTGACATTGCAAAGATGCTATCAGAATCAGATTTTTGTCATGTAATGACAATATGCTGCCCGTTAGAAGTCAAGCTGCATCTCTACAGGCTATCATATTTCAGCTTGGTTTCAGAGGGTACATTGTAGAACACTGTGTTGGTTACAATATCTGTTCGACTTTAAGTCTAGGTTGACTGTTTGCGTTTACCAACCTTCAGTGATCATTCCTAGATAGATGCTTTAGGTCATGAATACATGTCTTCTATTATCTTCATTAAGTTGCCATCTATTCAGATAAAATGGAAGGGAAGTAATATGCTAATTCTGGCTCTTTATGCTTTGTAGGAAGGATTTGCATTTTCCCACTGCACAACATGCAAAGCTCAGTTTCATCTCAGGGTGGAGACTTGGGAGGACAACTCATGGCGTAAAATGAAGTTCCGGATCTTTGTTGCAAGAGATGTTCTCCTCGTATTTCTTGCCGTACAACTTGTAAGTTTTCAATATTTGACATGCGTCGTTTCTCAAGATGTTCTCCTTGTAATTCTTCATTTGCAACTTATATACAGTTGCTACATATGACAGTGCTATTATGGCCTTTCTTAGGCATCCTCCATTGTGTTTTTCTGGTTCTGTTAAGCATGGAAAAGACATTCCCAGAACTGTGTTTTTTGTTGTATTAGTCACAGTTTGCACAGCAAGATGAAGAAAAGGATCCATTTCCTTGCTGCTTCACTCAATTCTTTTTTTTTTTGACATGTTTCACTCAATTCTTGAATATAAATAGTGGGTGTGTTTAGTTCCAAAAAGAGGTAGGGAAAGTTTGGTGAAAATGTCACATCCGACACTGTAGCGCATTGTAGCACTTTTCGTTTGTTTGTGGTAAACATTGTCCTATCATGATCTAACTAGGCTTAAAAGATTCGTCTCGTCGTGTACATCAAAACCATGTAATTAGTTTTTTTATTTACCCACGTTTAGTGTTTTATGCACGAGGAGAGATTTGATGTGATAGGTGAATAATGAAGTTTGGAGAGAGAATTTTGGAAAGTTAGTGATTTGACGTGGAACTAAACACACCCAGTATGGCTAATATGTAATAAAAAGAGACTTGTACTTTATGGAATACAATTCTGTTAGATCAATTTGTTTTGGCATCCAAGTTCAAGCAAGTGAACCACTTATGTGCATTGTTTTCATTGTTGCAGACTATTGTTATCATTGGTGCAATCGCATACTTTCTAGACAGAGATGGAAGTTTCCGGAACAGTTTCAGTGATGGTTGGGATCGCTTCTTGTCAAAGCACCCAATACCATTCTACTATTGCATAGGTACACAAATCTTTTGTTTTCCTATCCAATTGTCATGATGCATCCGCATCTATATGCCCCTGGGCGCGAATGCTGCTTAAGAACCCCTAGGGGCAAGTGTGTGGGTATGTATGTTGTACGGCTACTTTGGCCTTTCTCCTATCTTAATGCAATGATATGCAGCTCTCCTGCATATATTTGAAATTTTAAATTCTTAGAAAGAATAATTTTATTCCTCTGGACGAAATTTGAGCCTGTTATGACTGCATGTTTGAATTGCAGGTGTTGTGGTTTTCTTTGTGCTGCTTGGATTCTTCGGATTGATAGTGCACTGCTCATCCTTCAATGACAACCAGGATCCATGCCTAGCTGGGTGCCGGAACTGCTGCTACGGCTGGGGCATCCTGGACTGCCTGCCTGCTTCATTGGAGGCATGCTTTGCCCTGGTGTTAGTTTTCATCGTCGTGTTCGCGATCCTGGGCATCGCCTACGGCTTCCTGGCGGCCACCATGGCTGTCCAGAGGATCTGGCAGAGGCATTATCACATCCTGACAAAAAGGGAGCTGACAAAGGCAAGAAACTCCCCTCAAATCGGTGCTCATAATATTGAATCAAGAAGATAATTGTGCATATTTTGCTGAACATCCACTCAAATCCTAAGTATTCAAGTATCTCAGTCCTGTCAGTGTGGATAGCAACGCAGTGAATTTCGCAAGGGATTTGCTTAATCTTGTTTTCTTCTGATATGCAGGAATACGTTGTGGAAGATCTCCACGGCAACTACACGCCACCGAAACTTGATCCGGAGCACGAGGAGCGGCTGAAGATGCTCAAGCTCCTCTAGGGAAACAGAGGGTGCCTGAAGATGCCCCCATGGCAGTTGGCAACCTGGCATACACGACAACATGGTCCTTCCAGATCAATAGAAGGGGAACGGTCACCTCGAGTTCTAGGCTGCTGTACAAATGGAAATTCTGCTTCTACCTTTATCGAACACCATCTGTTTAAACAATCAAGCGCTTCCGCTGAATCATTAAAATCTTCGTCGATTAATGTCTAGTGCCTGTAACGTTTCCTCTGTGTTGTTCCTGGAAGTGAGCACCTTTGCGATTGATGGAAATCTGTTGTCTGAATCATTCGATTTCGTTACGTTTGGGCTTCTGAATAGTGAATGAGATATGCTCTCGGTGCATCTGATGTGTAGGCGTGTAGCAGCTGCGTGCAGATTTTGTCATTTTTTTTTCGTTTTGAAAACTTGCTAATATCAACTGTCTTTATTCCAGATTGCTGCCACTGTTACATAACCTTTTTTTTTTGCGAGAACACTGTTACATAATCAGTAAGTACATCATCCCGGTTTTTTCACTCGTTCACACGAGAGTCGGCCGGCCATCAACGGTTACCCTCCGCCGGTGCCGGTGACGCCGAGGTCGGGCTTGCCGTCCTCCGTGCCGGCGCCGAACACCGGCCCGCCCTTGCCGGCGGCGTCCTCCACCGTGTCCTCCAGCTTCCTGACGGGCAGCCCGCGCTCGTCCTCGACGGACCGGAGCTCCGTCCTCGGAGCCCGCCGTGTCTCCTCCTGGGCGACGCCGCCTCCGGTGGCGGTGGCTGCAGGCGCCGACGTGTAGGTGGTCGCCGTGAAGGCGCCCTTCGGCTGAGCTCCTTGCGCGCCGGACATGATGACGCTAGCTAGCTCCTGCGCTGCGGTAGCTGTGCGCTCGGTCGGGGTGGGGGCGATGCTCGGGGTGATGAGTGTGCCTTTGCTTAAGGACGTGCCTTGTGGTGACGTGTCGCGGCACCTCTACTGAGCTGCTGCCACGTGGGGGCGAGCTGCTCCAGAAGCCGTACACGTATACGCCAGAGCTGTCCCGAGTACGCGTAAACCCGATGAAAATGGACAAATTCGAGCACGAAAAGTTGTAGTTGGAACTTGGAAGAGACATGTTTGAGCACGAAAAGTTGGTAAGTTTGAGCTAAGGGGCTTTGTCCAGTCTATATTAAAAGGATCCTAGAGTATTAAAAACACTTTTCACAAAAAAAACTCACCTATACCCTCTCACAGAGGATCTACCTGTCGGGCTTTGATGTGAGAGAAAAACTAGAAACGCTAGAAAAAATTGCATGTTGCAGGCGCTTTTAGTTCATTCTCCGCAAAACTTTTTTCACCCACCGTCCCGCGCGTACCCACCTCCGGCCAGGTGGGCCCCTAACTGCCCACGTGTACACAATTATCCCGTATTGCTAATAGACAAAAGATTGAAGAGTTTTTCTCCATATAAATAAAGACCAACTAACTCGAAAAATAATGTGCCTCTAGATTTGAGAATAGCTAAAGCTTTATATACACACGTGCGTGCGCACGTGCAACAACTATTGAGTTTTGAGAATACAAAGTTCTCTGAGAGAATGAATATAAAGTATTTTTAAAAGTGCTTCGCATAGCCGGTCTGTTTACCATGGCCCACTAAAGTGATAATATTTTAGTACCTACATGTCACAAATAAACGTGCGTGACACATTAATTGAGACAAATGTGTAGAAGAGAGTTTAGCACGCGCGTGCCGCGCGGGCATTGCAACTAGTTCATAGTAAAGACACTAGAAACACAATACTTAGAGTAGGCCGGCCATTATTGTTGGATAAATTAAAATTAAATCTTAAACGTGTGATTTGTCAGATATTCAATAATCATGTGCAGTTATAGAAAAGCCAGAAGCTCACAAAGCTAAAAGCGTGCAGCAGCTTTTAAGAAAGGCTCTAAAAACTGCAGGTCAAACAAATAAATTCTTATCTATCCATGTTTTTACTTATTATCTTTTTACTGGTTCTTTTGGCTACATGGAGAAAATAGTACTACTATGTTTATTGTTATAAACTACTGTGTTTCGACCTTGTAGTGTCCATCTAGTTAAAACTTGAATTTACACTTGAAATGTTAATCATGTTTTTAATTCATAGAGTTGTTTAGCTCTACAATTATATTTATGATTTAATTAATGTATTCTACAAATTTTATTTTTATTAATTTCATATATTTCCTTCTAATTACAGACAATTAAAACAGATTGAAGATTAATTATTGTCGATTACAAATTAGAAGAAACAAAATATTAAGTACATTTTAGCTGTTGCATTGCTTTGTTCGACGCTGGCAGGGCTTTTGTTTTGCTTTTTATTTCCACGAATGGCGTCCACATCAACTGGATAAGGACGCAGACATGCAGTGCGCTCTCTTTCTTCTGTTTATTTGTTTATTGTCCTCTCCCTCCGCTGGTCTTCCCCTTCTCCTTCCTGCGTGTGCTGCTTTTTCTGTAGAGCGGTGCAGTGTGCATGCGACGGCAGCGGTAGCTCTGACTCCGGCGAGTGGGCAGCACTTGCATGGCTTAGAACACCCACGCGCGGTGGAGGGGCTGAGGTGCTGAGGTTCCGCTCGCGGCGAGTGATGGCGCCGGCGGCTCCGACGGGCGAGCTCCCTTGGATGCAGCTGCCGTGTTAGTGCTGATGTGTGCTTCTTCTGCTCCCTCCTCTACCTCCGCACCCTTCCCTCGCCCCTCCACGGCTCCCTCTCCCGCCCTCTCGACGGGTCGAGCGGGGAGGCGGGACGGCGCGAGCGGGGCAGGATGGCGCGCGCGGGCAGCAGCCGAGGGGGAGGCAGGACCGTTGATGCAAGATCGGACGGTCGAGAAATAAAGGCGACGTGGCCCAATCACGCTCGAGAAAGTTCACCGGATTTAAGTCTTTGAAGATGGTTGTGTTTAGCATATTTCACTTGTACATGTTCGTACTTTTGGATGAAGGGGCCGGAAAAAAACCATCACGGTTCTACTCAACCTCCCGTTGTATTATTTTGAATAATTTAACTCCAAATACTAAAAATTAAAACATATACTCATGAAATGTCCCTTCTTTTTGTTTTCCTTTATACAAGTTACATTTAACTTCAAACTTGAGAGATTCATATATGACATTGTAGCATGCTATGGGGACAACTATTAGATTCTTTTAGTACTTTTTTTCATGTTTGAAGCATTTGATACTAGTGAGCGTACAGACATAAAATACTTTAAAAATTCTAAAATAAACATTAAGCTTTCTTTTCCAGTGTTTTTCTACCATAGTTTTTATGAGAGCGTGCACAGCACGTATTTCATTAAAAAGAAGAGAATCACAATGACGCGTACTCAAGAGAACCTCTGAGACGCAAAACACGACCACCTAGAAAAGAATAAGTTGTTGGAGCTTGTGGTATTTGAATGTACACAATATTGGGTGCAACCTCGATTTAATTGTTTTTTTTGGAATTGGACTTTTTCCTTGAAAGCTAATGGGGCAACTTCTATGTCCCAATAGTTCACTACTCCCAAATTACTTGTTGTTGACTTTTTTTCTCATAACATTTGTCTATTCGTCTTATTTAAAATAGCAAAGCTGTCTCTTTCACCAAGCAAATGCATCAGGCTCCCAAAAATAGACATATTCAAAGCTTGTAGATAATAAATTTGGAAAATTAACTAGATATGAGACCATAGAAAAATGAACTTCATCTTGGAAGCTTTCAAACAGACAGCAACATTACGAAGACAAAATATCAAAGCCCAAATGGATGTGTCAAGTAATTGATCTCCTTATCTTGTATTACGATTCAATCAGGAAAAGAACCAAACAGTGTGGATGTAGTGAAAATAATTTCTGAATGTTATCCATAGCCACTCATATGTTTCTAGAAATTTGCTACATTTATATTCCTTCCAACAGATTCTAGTGTGTTGTATGCCTGACTTGAGAACCACACCAATCATTCTATGGAACACCACTGGCTCCAAAAAGTGCACAATATGAGAAAAAGTAGTTGCAGATTCAGTATGTCCCTTGGTTTTATACATTGAAAATCGTAAGGTCAAGAAGCTACAAAATATATTTATGAAAATAGCAAATGTATGTAATGATTCTAGTGTGTTGTATGCCTGACTTGAGAACCACACCAATCATTCTATGGTGCCCCACTGGCTCCAAAAAGTGCACAATACGAGAAAAAGTAGTTGCAGATTCAGTATGTCCCTTTGTTTTATACATTGAAAATCGTAAGGTCAAGAAGCTACAAAATATATTTATGAAAATAGCAAATGTATGTAATGATTCTAGTGTGTTGTATGCCTGACTTGAGAACCACACCAATCATTCTATGGAACACCACTGGCTCCAAAAAGTGCACAATATGAGAAAAAGTAGTTGCAGATTCAGTATGTGAGCTTCATATTTTTCTGGAGTCGGAGAAGTGGAGCTGAAAAAGGTGGAGTTCCTGGAGCAGAGCTGCATTTTTTTGGAGTGGGAGCTCTCCCAAACAAGCCCTTATACACCGGAAATTGTAAAGTCAAGAAGCTACAAAATGTATTTATGAAAATGGCAAAGGTATTGGTTCGGGCCCAATCTGACTGGGGTTTGGAACATATCCTGGCCCAACCTACATGCTCCCCGATGAGTTCGTCCTGGGGCAAATTCCCGGCCCATACCGGCCCGTTGAACGTCGCAAACAAGCGGCGGCGGCGGCGCCCGAGGCGATTTTTTGTTCCGACGTGTGGGTGACGCATCCATCTCCCGTGTGCCTCCTCCTCGCAGACGGCGACAGCGCCAGCACCAGGCGCCGCCACCCCTCTCGCCATCGGCGGCGACGGCGGCCGCCTCTCCAGTCCCCCAGGTGCTGGCTCCTCCCCCTGCCATTTCTCTCCCCTCCTCGTGCTCCTAGGGCTTCGCGTCCGCATCGATCTGCCATCTCCCTCGCGAATCCACCCCGTAGCAGATCTGGTCGCTGCTCGTCGCGTTCCGAGCTAGCTATCGATCTAGTCCGTGCCTGCGCGCCGGCTGCCGCGGCAGATCTGGGGCGCGGCTCATCTGGAGAGGCCAGCGCCACCTCCAGGAACGAGCCTAAAATTCTGTTCGATTCGAATTTTTCTTAGGGGTTCATGTCGCTGCATGGTTGCGATTTTTTTTGTTCCGTTGGTTTGTGGTTTCCGGATTTTTGTTACGTTATTGTTAGGGGGATTCCGTAAACGGAACTCGTGGCTGTCTCCTGGTCCCTTCTCGAGCTAGATCTGGTCGGGCTGCTACCGTGGATGACGGGTTGCTCGATTCTGCTCGTGGTTTGTTTGTTAGGTTTGTCATGTACATGTGTGTGAACCGGAAATTAGCAACAAAAATGGAAATTTTTTTATTTGCTTGCAGTTTTTGGAGTGTTAATTTTCTGATTCTTTCTAATTTATTAACATGTGAATCAGCAATCTACCCTTCTAGAATCCGTACTTACTACTGTGTAGACAAAGCAACTAACACATATTGGCATGGCAGACTGCTGAATTGAAAGGGTCGAAGCCACATATATAGTACTTTGCACTTGCTGATTCCTGATGGTTTATTTACTGGTTCATGCTCATTTATTCTGCTTCTTTCAGGAAGACCACCATTTGTTGGTTCCTCTACTATTCTCCCAGCTCTTCGGTTTGGAGCTTCAGTTGTCAAGGTACTTGGTACTTAGTACTTATCGCCTCACTGCCTGAAGTATATTGTGGTATTTATCACCATGTACTACAAAGCACTATTTTTACTTGCTGATTAGGCTTCTAAAGTTAGGTTCTTCTTGAATTTCAGCTCATTTAGTTTAGAGCATTTTTGTGCTTAACTTTGTTAATCACTTGAGCTGGAGTGACTTGTGCAATTTTGTTGTCATGTATATTCTGGCAATCGTCCTGCATTCTTTCGCTTCACCTTTTGTTTTCTAGATAGAGTAAGTAGTGAGTGCCTCAGCAATGTGGTGATTAAATTATTATTTAAAAATGGTAGTAATTTTTATTTTGATCTTATGCTAGTAATTAGAATGGAATTATGTCTGTTGGATAGTTCTATGTATATTCCCGCGACTTCTTTTTTACATTTACATTCTGACAGCATGATAATACATGCCCTGATTGTACACTGGGGTTCCTCAGCCATGATTGAAGTTTCAGAAAATCGAACCACCGAACTGATTTTTTTGTGAAGATATGGATTGTTGCTTGGTAAAACTAAAACATGAAAAATTATTTGGAAATGTAAGCTCAGAAGTGTAGTTCTAGTGGACTACACTTTGGTTTGGGTTATTAGGCTATCTGTAATTTATGCTCATAATTATGATCTGAAGATGCATTTTATTATGATTTTTTCCATCATGGCCCATTTTCTGTTTTGACCTGCCAAATTTTATTATTACTAAGATAGTGCATCTTCCCTGTCATAAATTGATAAGCCCAGATGTTGTAATGTGTATATTTGTATGCAGTTTCGAGTGTTACTTGTCTTAGGTTCAATTATGAACTTCTCATTTTTTTTACTAGATAAGTGTTTATATTCATCAGTTTATAATCTACTGGTTGTTTGCCTCACACTAAACCCTCTCTTTTGTTTTCTTGTTAGATGTCACAAGCCAAGGAAGTGAGGTTTGTATTCCCTACATTCTGAACTCATTATAACCATTTTTTTCTACATAGACTTGTTATAATCTTCTGTAATCTGTTTTTTGATTTTTTGTTTCTAGATACACTGCACGATCTATTACACCTCCTGCTGATAGAAATGGCACTTCAAGTTCGCCACCTCCAAAGAGACGCAGCCCTTCAAGGTCACCTCCTCCAAAGAGTACCTCAAGGTCTCCACGTCCAAGGAGTCCAAAGAGGCGGAGCACTTCAAGGTCTCCTCCTCCTAGGAGACGTGGTAGATCGAGGTCTAGGTCAAGGGATAGGAGTCGATCCAGGCAAGCATATCACTTGCTCATGATAGTTTATCTAATATTGTATCATATTGGTTCAAGTGGCTTTTTTCGTTTCATTTTGTCACTCTGCACACACCTATGGGTAGTGGTGCAGTACTATTAACTGGTTCTTTATCGTGCACAGGAGCCAAGATGATAGAAATCCAGGGAATAACCTTTATGTGACTGGATTGTCTACTCGTGTAACTGAAGAGGAGCTTGAGAAGTTCTTTAGTAAAGAAGGAAAAGTATGGTCTCAAATTTATTAGCTCATGTTTTTATTATTGTTTCCTATTTGTGTCTGATTATTGTTAATCTTGCGGTAACCATTTTGGTATCTATTTAATTTAATTAGTTCAATTTTTGGATGCAGGTTAAACACTGCCATGTTGTTCTTGATCCTCGCTCGAAAGAATCCCGAGGATTTGCCTTTGTGACTATGGATACTGTTGATGATGCAAGACGCTGCATCAAATATCTGCACCGCACTGTACTTGAAGGTCGCCTGGTCACTGTAGAGAAGGTTAGCACCAAAATGGTTCATCACATTAATATTAATATATTCCTCAATTAGATTTCTGCTGAATAGTGCTAGTTTTATCATGTTTTGTGACATTTTCTCCTAATACTCTGAAATCATCAATCAGTTAAAATGAGATAAAGCTAGCTGTTATGTAAAAAAAAAGAGTATTCACATGGTCTTGTGTTCTCTCCCTCCCCTTACCCTCCCACTTTAGTCTTGAAATCATGGTTGTCTTAGTAAATAGTTACATAAATACATAATCTTGTGCACTTAGAAAATTTATTCTTTTAAGTCAAACTTCAATGCATACTTTGTTCTGTTCATTTAAGAACTTTGTTGAAGGGTTCTTGAGATGAGGTATGTTATTGGTAGAGGAGTACTTATATGCTCTTTCCCTGTGATGGAAGAGAATTCTGGGACAGTTGAGCCAGGAAATTCTGCTCAGGTGAAATGTACCAGAATGAATAAATTGAAAGGGAGTCATTTGTGCTGAATGGGAAAAACCTCTTGTCTGGCTCTTCAACTGGGGTCTTAACTCCTCTCATGCTGACTTGCTGACCTTCCAGTTTAACATGGTGCTGGGCTGCCTCGACATCAACCTGGTTGGTGCAGGCTGTCGACCATGGTTGTTGCCAAGGGATGTGCAGCTGGCATGGTGGTGCTTATCACCAGCCCCAGAACTCATCTTCACCACTTGTCGTCCACATCGTCCTCAACGACATTCTATACCCACTACATCAACGTGTGGGCTGCCGTCATAGAGCGACCTTGGAGTCTTTGCATTGTGTCACCATCAACGCGACCGCCACTGCCACCGCGACCGCCACCGCCACCGCGACCACCACCGCCACTGCCACCGCGACAACCGCCATCGTCAACATCACCCTCATGATCCAACGGGTCTACATCAACCGAGCTTACATGGTGCATGTTGCTGCCATGTCGACGGCCGAGCATACCTGAATTGATGCGATCTTCATCGACAATAAAGTATCCTGATTTGATGGAGATCACAGAAGGCATTACCTGGTGCTTCATTGGACAAGGCTACACCGACCACGTGAAAGTGCACAAAAGTCACCTTTGGTTGAGCTACGTAAAGTTATTCATCTACTTGTATAACAAGAATTTTGATCGAGGGTTGACAGGCTTAATGATCCATCACTAATTTTTTTCAGCAAAGGGGCATGCCTCCTTAGTTTCTTTATCTGTTCCCTTAGTCTATTTTTTTTATGTTAAGATTGGATAATTGCACACTTTGTTTGACGTACTTGAAGTTCACTGTTTTATTGCGGAAACTAACACTCATGTTTGTGATGTCCATTTCAGGCTAAAAGAACTCGAGAAAGGACTCCTACTCCTGGAAAATACTGTGGTCGAAGAGGTATGACAAAAAATTAACTACTGCTGTGCATATGCGTGCTTTCTGTATTGATCATTGGTTGACTTGCTTGTTCATTTTGCATAGATTAACTGTTGTACTTTGACTTAATATTGTTTAACTGGTGAAATGATCAATGTTTTATTTATTAATACTTAAAGAGAAATCATTTTTCTAATATTTTGTGTCACTCAGGTTATTTGTTTGTTTGTTTATATATTTTTATTTTATTTCAGTGATGCTCAAGTATTCTAATCAGTGACCACAGATCTCAATCGAGTGCAATCTTTCCTGTGATCTGTAACTATAATAGGAGCTTTTGGGGTCTCAGTAGTTTTAGCTCGCATAATTCCACACGATCAGCCAGCTTTCGAGTAAATATCTAGTGTACCATTTCCTGGAGCCAAATCTTCTTTCTAATGCGGTCAAAATCACTTACCTAGCCATGGAAAATTTCTATGAAGACAAGAGTGTGCCAAGCATAGAAACAGACATTTGTGTGCTCTAATATTAACAATGAAAAATGTAATAGTTTCCATTGTAGCTGTAGCTTTAATAATTCTGTACAATGCAGGAGGATCTCAAAGGAGTCCATCACCGTACCGTTCTCGCAGAAGGGAGCGATCCCGCTCAAGGGACCGCAAAAGGGAGCGGTCTCGCTCAAGGGATCGGAGGGAACGGTCTCGTTCAAGGGAACGTCGAAGGGAACGGTCTCGCTCAAGGGACCGAAAGGAACGGTCTCGCTCAAGGGACTGTCGAAGGGAGCGCTCACGCTCAAGGGATCGCAGGAGGGAGAGGGAGCGTTCACGCTCAAAGGACCGCCGGGGCAGCTCGCCGCATGAAAGAGACTCTCAGAGAAGGCGTGGAGATCGGTCCAGGTCACCAGCCAACAATGGGAAACCATAAGACAGACTAGAAAGCAATTCCCATATGATGAACCTTTTCGCTTTGGGACTAGTTGTGACTGCGTGAACAATTGAACTTGTGATGCTACCGTGAAGATGGTCAGACTGTGAGACGTTAGCATGGAGCTGTAACAGCGTTGCTGTATTTGTTTGTCTTTTGTTTTAACAGTACTTTCTCATGTTAGTTTTCGGATCAGATAATATTGTTATATGGTCTGGGTATTGTTTCTAAACATAGACGTAAACCCCTGAAGTCTTGTGATATTCCTGTAAGTTTGCTTAATATTGTTGTCGCATTTACTAAGCTTTTAAGTTCACAGGCTGCGAAGTAGTGCAGTTAAGCAGGGGTTGCCTCTGATCATTGGCGAGGTTTGCTTTGACGGGATGATTTGAGCTGCGACTAGTCTTTAGCACGATGGGTAGAATAATTAAGTTGCTTCGTTGCCACTTTACATTGATTTACCCATTGGGGCAATGGGGCGTGCACATGTTTCAAACTGCACACCTTACTATCTTTGTTCAAACTTTTAAATCCATGAAGAGCAATTAACCTATCAATCTGTTAACTCTGCTGTTCAGATTATGCAACATTGGATTTGTATCTGAAAACATGATCTTGTAATGGTCATTTTATTTCCATTATCGATACAGTATAAGAGTAGTAAGGCTAATGTGTTGCTGGAAGACAGCATTGCACTTTGAACTGGAGAGGGTAATATGTTAATTACATGTTCTCTGTCAAGTGGAGGAGCTGTACGCCCTCCAAATCCGTATGCTTTCTACGCAGATTGTTCTTAATCTTCTGTAGCAGAGATGGGCACGCAGCACTACACTAGATTACTAGTAGTGTACTAACCTGGAACACGAATTGCCGCGTGCCTTAAGGTTGAATTTTCGGGTCCAATTCTGCGAATTTCTCCCGAGTCAAATGGGCATGGGCGTACCTTAAATTGTACTCGAGCTCTCCATTATACAATGCCAAATCAAGCCGTGATGCCTCTGAAAACCAAAACCACCCAAGCAATGTCAAACATATAAACGCCACCGTGTGTCCTTTCTTTCCTGAACCCCAGAAGCCGAAAGCCTTTGACAATTGACACGTCCGTACGTCCAAAGGGCGCCATTTCGCATGCATGCAAACGTCTGACTTTTGATTTCGTCCAAGTTGATGTTGCTAACACGCATCTCCAGCCTTATCTTCCAGCTATTTCTCGCGTACATGCTATCCAGTTTCATTTTCTAAGATGGGTCAACTGAGATCACTAGCAACAGGACAAAACAGAGGCTGGATTTAGTTTAATCCCATGCCATGGATAGGGAAATTAACAAAGCTTAATTAGGTCAAATCCTGAAAGGGTTTCGCCTCTCCCTTGTAATAAACAACGTTTACAAGAAATTCCCATAGGCTGGAATTGCTTTTGTTTTGCCTCTCCTTTGTTATAGACGAAGTTCACAAGAAATTCCCATGTGTTGGAATTGCTTTTTTTTTGTGTGTGTTTTGCTAGATAGAGGAAATCCAAATACTTGGAATACTTTTATTTCAAATTTGAACAAAATCAGAAGTTATGGAGCAATCCACTCATCTAAATAGTTTTTTTTCTCTCTCGAAAAGGTCCCATCCTCCAAATAGTCTGACAAAACCAAAACCAGTTGTAGTACGAAAACCAGGATACATCATCATCCCTGTTCCACACGACCGGCGGAAGCTTCTTATCCTTTGAGAATTAGTTTAGAGCACCCAAACGAATCCGAACCGGTCAGCAACAAGCATACGCACGTGTGTTGGGCTACCTGCATTGCATCATGAGCAACAAGCACCCACCGGATGAGTGGCAAGTTGCTGGTGTCCCCGCTATGGGGAAAATTGGAATTCTGTGGTGTCCCTTCTCCACTTGCAGTGGTACAATACAACCATGGACCGAAATAATATCCTACGCGCTGCCGCATAAATTCATACAAAAGTCAATAGCATCTGATTTGAAAGAAAAATTACGGAGGTTCAGAAAAGTATGAAACACCTGGGGACTAGGAAATGGAACGAGAAAGAGTCCATTAGGTTTTGTGTGGAAATGATGGGTATGATTTTTCATGGAAATAGCGTCATATAGATCAACGGTAAACAGAGAGTAGACATGAATTGTTTAAAGCCGAGGAAAATTCGGAAGAAGAACATGATGTTGCTGGATGAGCATGGCTCTGTGCAATTAGAGATATTTGATTGGACTTCGTACTACAAGGATAAGCACTAAGCTATCAGCGATTAATGAAAATTCTTTAGTAGTTTAAGATGCAGTCGTTTGGCCACTTGGTTTTTGCAACTTGAAGTCACAGTCACTGAGATCCTGATCTAGAGATCGATGGAATCAATCGCCATACGATGAACAAGTTGAGTGCGTGCACTAGTTCTGAACCATATAGTATATTACTCATGTAGAAAGAGCTAAAGAGGTTTCGCACAATCAAGCAGATCATTTCAGCATCTGTTGGCTGTAGTTTGCCATTATATTGACGTTGCAACAACAACAGCCAAATCAAGACGGGTACGTCTGAATATAATATCACATGGATCGAAAAAAGAGACAGAATATAATGGCCACATGTGCTTTGACATTATACGCAAACTATTGAAATCATAGAGAAAGATGCAAAAGAGCCAATTAGATGTTGCACAATGGGAAACAAAAGAATGCTTATGTGTTTCAAAGAAACATAATGCTTAAGATAACAAAAGGCACTTTAGGATTTTAGCAATTAAACATTTTTTTCTTTCTCATTGGCATGAAAGCAGTGACAAGGGTGGATGCTTTTATTACAAGAGTGCAAGAGTAATGCTTTTATTACAACAGAGGTTCAAAAAATAGGAAAAAATCAAGGGACTAGGAAATGGAACAGAGAAAGAGTCATGTAGGTTGTTTTGTGTGGAAAAATGATGGATATGATTTTCATGGAAATAGCTTTATACTCCCACCGTTTTAAAATGTAGGTCATTTTAGCTATTCTAGATACGTAGATTTTGCTATGAATCTAGACATAATGTATATCTAGATACATAGTAAAAACTACGAATCTTGAAAAGCCAAAACGACCTATATTTTAAATTAAAATAGAGGTAGTATAGATCAACCGTAGAGTATACAAGGAGACATAAATTGTATAAATTGGTTGGACTTATTAGTACTACAAGGATAAGCACTAAGAAGCACTACTTAATGAAAATTCTGTACTAATGTAAGGACTAAGGAGGACTCATTTGCCAACTGGGTTTTTGCACCTTGAAGACAGTCACTGAGGTCCTGATCTAGAGAACGAATTAATCGCCATGGGATGAACAAGTGTTGAGTACGTGTACTAGTTTTGAACCATATGACAGTATATTACCGGTGATGTAGAAAGGAGTAAAGAGGTTTTGCACGATGAAGCAGATGCATTTCAGCATCTGTTGGCTATAGTTTGCCGTTACATTGACAACAACTGCCAAACTGAAAAGGGGTAGTATGAATAGAATATCACATAGATCAAAAAAGAAGATGAATATAATGCCACATGTGCTTTGACATTATGAGAAGACTAACTAAATCATAGAAAAAACAGCAAAAGAACCAATTAGATGTTGCACAAGGGAAACATAATATGCTTCAAGATAACAAAAGGCACAGTTGAGGATGAAATCATTGGCATGAAAGCAATGATAATGGTGGAGGTGAGCCAATTTGACTCTTTCCATTCCAACGTACCTTTGTTTGAAAAGCAAGAAAGCACTCTACACAAGGCAAGGAAACTGAAAACACACACACAAACACACACTTGTTGCCTGCTAATAGCCTTTGCTGTGTGGAAGCTAGCACAAGCAAAGACAACCAAAACATGACTACAAATACAATTAGAAATACTTTTTTTTTTGCGATTTGTGGTTTTATATACTTCCCCTTCTCGTTGGAAGAGTAGGTTAATGACGAACACTTTTAAGATACAAATAAAGGTGATAATCTTTGTGAGGGGGCCTTTTTCTTCCAAGCTAATGATTAACTTTTGAACAAACCGGTGCTTAACTACCAACGTGGAGCCCCCCTCTCAGCCTCTACCGTGACGTCGTTAGGCTTTGCCATAGTGACGTCACGGGTGCGCCCTTGCGTTTTTGTTAATCCAACGACGCGCAAAGAGGCTTGAAGATTCCTCGTGTACACGTCTGCTGGTCGCCGGTCAAGCTTCCACGTATTTCTTGTCTGATTTCTTTTCTCCACTCCCAAACTCTGACCATCACACCACCCATTATCCTCTCACCACTTCACTGTATTTTTAACAATTCATCGCACACTCTCACTATCAGTCCCAGTCCCAGGCCCTACTCTCTTGATACACAGAATCACCTCGGTCAAGAAACATGCACTGGTTCATTAGACTTTTTGTATGTGCTTTCTTGACAAGGAGAATCCACGTATGTACATGGCTACGAAAAATACCACAAAAATTAGTGGAGTGTGGGGTCCAGATCGAATTGTGGAGACATATCACACAATTTTATTTGATTGGATCACTTAAACCTGAATATATTAGATTCTTGAAAGCGTAAGCATGGTCTAAATTTTAGGCCACATTTCGTTGAACCCGCTCTAGTATTTATATGACTTGAAATGAACTGACGGATTCTCTCAATCCTAGCTTGACGAGCTCTAAATTTCGCAACATATACACAAAAAAATGCAGAGTGGAGAACGCAAACCAGCAACTGGTACTAGGAATAATCCTATTTGATGAGCTTACAAAAGACAACTTGTGCCAAATGAACATATACTAAAAAGGGGTCAAAGTAAGACCCAAAATTGACAAATTTAATCCCCACCATAACAACTCAAGTCACAACAAACTCAAACTGGACCAGAATTAAACTGCTGTGGTAGAGTTCTCGCTCTCACAGTGTCACTCACCAACCAACCAAACTCAGCCTGCAGCAGCACAAAAGAAAACTAAAAAGACAAAAATAAAGAAAGAAGTCCAAAAGGAAACTTATAATGCCTTTAGACAGAAAGGGGAGAAAGAAAAGAAAAGGGCGTTTATGGCAAGTTGGGAGGTTTGAACCGGTCAGGATTTTGACTTTGAACCCTCACTTGGCCTTCAGCTGCAGCCTTGTCTGTCTGACCGGATGAGAGAGAAAGAGAGGGGGATTAGCAAAGACCGTGGAACCAGTCCAAGATTCTGATGGTTGTGGTGGTGCGGCGTGTCCATCCGCTAGCGGTAGCGGATCCCGCCCGGAGAACCCGACCCGGGATGAGATCGGTTGGTTCAACGGTCAAACGATATAGCAAACTCGAGTCAAACCGCCAAAGTGAAGGGTTAGACTGACGATTAGCGTCAGAAACATCGCCTGGCTGTCTCCAAATGGAGGATCTTAGAGATAGACATGTCGCTTTCGTGGATAAGGAGGACCTGGAGCGGTGACGAGTCGTAAAAAATGCAAAAAAAAAGTTGGTTTAGTTGGGGAAAAAAAGATGACAACAGGCCAAAAAGGTCTTTTTGGAGAGAGTAGGGCGTGATTGGTTCTCGTAGGAACTGAGCCTGGCTCGTTCCTCACAGCCAGGGCCAAGCCAGCCATGCTCCACGCATGCAAAGCGCTTCTGATTGGTTCTTTGCTTCTAACTGGCCTGGCTAGCACGTACTGCTGATTGGTTACCTGCATTTGTATACCGCTCAAGCATTTTCTTCTCATGTCGCGCGGTTTCCTGCACCGCCAGAGCCAGGCTCCAGAGAAATGCCTATTTTTCATGTATGCGCAGGCCCAGGCTCGGAGGGAATCTTGCATCGCAGGAGCCAGGCTCTACCACTGCTGCACTCATCCAATCACACTGAAGTCGCATCCCGGAAGCATGGTTGTGCTGAAACCAGGCAACCAATCGCACCCTTAGTGCATTTGCATCGTGCAGACATCGTTGCGCATCCATCTATTATGACCCTTCAACAGATTATATTACTGCTAGACGGATATAACGCTCCTTCAATACCTTAGAGTTTAGAATCAGTTCTAACATTTTAATCATTAATTACTAGTTACACAATTTCCACTCGTTCATTCAAATATGATGATGCACGATCCAAGGTAGTATCGAGTAAAATGTATTTTTATATTATATCCTAATGCGCTAGGTACTCTGGTATAGAGAGTCGGAAGATTTTGTTTTGTTTGAACATGATTGAAATCTTAGCTCCATGTTGTATGGTAATAAGAACATGCCTCCCTTGACTCACAGCTATGAAGAGAAAGCAAGAAACAATTGGAGAGGACCATAACATGAAAAGATTGATTTTATATAATCTTAAAACATCACTTTTTGACACAGGAGGGTGTAGCTAATTAGCAACAATTGGATTCCATGACATAATTTAATCACTATGAATCATGGGGAAAGAAGGTTAAAGTTGTGAATTTTCACAAGCTTTTTATAAACATAAGCACCGTTTATTTAAGAGCGATCCATCTTAATTCTAAAGCAAGTGACTGAAAAAGCACCATAAAACCCCTTTCTAACTTGACATGATGAACTTGCATTTTGAGAACATAGAAAAGATGGGCTCAAAAGCATCTCTAGCTTACTTAGGTGTACTGGTTGCGGCTGCTGTAGGAGCAGTCAGCAAGCCAATATTATTGTAGTTGTTGCTTGCGACTACAGCAGTTGCAGCCAGCACAACTGAACCTTGGTATCAACATAGGCAAACGGCTTTGAGCTGAGCTCCACTTATTCAGCGGTCGCACTACAAAGATGAGCATAAATACAATATTATCGCCCTATATTAGCAATTAGTTTGTATACAACAGATTTGACAGATGCATTGGCACTAAACATGGTGTCCCTAAAAAAGGGTCAGTGGATCTAAGAGTGGCCTCACCATGCATCCAAACTTTAAAAAAAAACAAATACGAGAAACAATTCAGATTCAAATATGAGAAAGTGTGATGCTCTCTGTTTTTTCTTGCCCCCCATCACCAACGTCCAAGAGTTGGGCAGAGCAGAAAGCCAGGACACGAAAAGGACTCTCTTCTAGACCTGAAACCTGATGGATGACGCCAGGACCCGACCCGGCACGGCGGCAGCCAATCACCGTGCGGTCTCCCCGATCCGGGTCGGTCAAAGAAATCATCGCTCGCCTTCCCCTCGTCGCCTCGCCTCGCCTCACTTCACTTGAAATTCCTCTGCCACGCGCTCCCCCCCTCTCCCCTGCTATAAAGCCCGCCTCGCTTCCCTCCACTCCTCTCACCACCAATCACCACCACCAGCTCTCCTCCTCGTCGCCAAGCGATTCCTGATCGCCGCCGACCCGATCGCCGCCTCACTCGCACTCCACCATTCCACCCGCAACGCTCTCTGACTGATTTCTCCTCCTCCGGCGCCGACTTCCTACTTGCTTCTTGAGGCAGCAGCAGCAATGGCGGATGGCGGGGAGTGCGGCGGGCGGGCGCGGCTGGTGTCGGAGCTGGGCCGGGTGCAGGGCCTGGTGCGGCAGCTGGAGCTGCACCTCCAGGCGCCCTCGGACGCCGCCTCCGTCGAGCTCTGCCGCCGCCTCATCCACCAGATCGTCGCGCTCACCGACCGCTCCATCGGCATGGCCCGCTCCCCGGACCTCGCCCTCGCCGCCGCGCATTTCCTCCCCGCCGCCGCCGCGCAGCCGCAGCCGCCGTCCGGCGCGCCCAGCCCCCTCAGCGACGCCGGCTCCGACCACCAGATGTGTATAAGAGACAGGTGCTGGCCGGGTACGGGGACTGGGGCTCCGACGGCGACCTGCAGGAGGTCGTCTCGGGGTTCGCCGCCGTGTCGCGCCTGCCGGCGGCGCTGGACAGCGAGTTCTTGCCGCTGGAGTGCTTCGCCTTCGATCAGGGCTTCGACATGGATGGCACGATGCCGAGCCTCTTCTACCCGTAAGGATTGAAGGAGAACAATAGAAGAGCCCTGTCAAAATGTCTCCATGACAGGAGGGAAGAGCAGAGCAGAGGAGCCTCTTCCTAACAAACTGTGCAGTAGCTGAAAAGCAGCAGAGCTTTTAGAGTATCTGAAGAATAGCATCTCTTTGTTTCATTCCCCTTTGTTTTTATTTTTGTTTTTGCCTCTTTTTTTTCCCTTCACTTCCTTGTTGGGTTGATTTTGTCGGTTTCAGTCAGCAAGAGAAAAAAAGAATCAGAATTTACTTATGGAATGTTCTGCTCAATCCCAAAACTTAGCATCCCAACCCACTCTGTAGCCTGTACAAACACCAACCGAGTCCTTTGAGCACTACAACCAAGTGAGAAACTTGCAGTGTTCCAAACTTTTCGTCCCTTCAGACACGACACGATCACAAGAAACGGGTTCTGATTAACCAAAGCAGATACAAAAACAGGTTCAGATTAATCTAAACAATTACAATCGTTTCAGAATCTGTTTAAGAACAGAAATATACAAACACGACAAGCAGTTGTCGATGATGCTGATATTGTTCCAGCACATGAATGAAAGTTACATCACAACGCCGAGGAGGGCGGCTCTGATCACAAGTGCAGAACATATTCACTCTGACAACTCAACGCCTGACCATTGAAAGGCTCAAGCATTCCTACCATATCTGTAGCTTCTCACAAATTGATGTCAGGAAAATTCCATGAATTCAATACGCTACCCTTGTTATCACGAAGCCTTCAACTGACCGATGCAGAAATCCTCGATGATATCAAACACCCTAGTGCCATGCTGTGGCCTGCAGGGCCAGATAAAGGAATATCATGGAACTGGTGGCAAAAAACAGCAAAGAACCAGAGATACTAGTGAAGGAATATTTATGGAGTATTCCAGTTCAGGAAAAGGAAAGATAAGAAAGACATGCTCCATCAATATCATTATTTCAGTTCCACATTTATCCTGCAGTTAGTCCTGGACCGTGGTAGAGTTGCGGAAAACCAAATCGAAGCAAATAAGGACCTCATTTTGCAGGACCCAACATGGTAAAATATAATCTGGACACCGCAGTGAGAGCTCATCTCAAAACGCAACAGGTTTGAGCCGATTTGTCAGTCTCGTGTAATTTAAAATGAATTCTACTCTTGGATACTAAACCAAAATCAACAATATAAGGCTTGCTACTCTCCTAAGGGAGCACAGAATAGAAAATCTGCATTTTGTGGTTCAAAATGGATTACTTGCAGCATTACTTTAGAAGACATCACCAGTAACAATTCCTGGATAGGCAACCTGGGAAATAAAATACCTGGCCATCTTTGCTAGAATGACAGCAGTACTGTCATTGTATTTTCTTCATTTTCCTTCAGAATGTTCTTAATAGATGTAGTAGGAATAGAACTAAAAGTGATGCTAGATCTTTATTCATTTGGTCCATTAGATCAACTAGTTTTACGATGGAAAATATTTCAAGGACATAAAACTACTGGAAAGAAGCTAGTAAAATACTGTAGGATCTTACTTGCATAATCTCATTACTAGAAGGCATACTATGTGAAATTCTAGATGTAACAACAATTTTTAATCATTGAGAAAAGAAAAATCATGAAAGGCGCTGAACCACTGAAAGAATATGTTATGATGTATAGCAAGGAAATATAAGCTACAAACCCGAAAAAGCCCTCTGTGGAATCACCACCAGCATTATTTAGGATGGCGTCTCCACCTGGATGCTCCTCCACGTAAGAAGTGACATCATAAACCTGGTTCAACCACCAAAGACAAAATTAGAAGACCCAAATATTTGAACTTTCCAATTTTCATGTATAGAACATTGAATAGGGACAATGTGAGGTGGCTAGTGCACTTATACAACCTTGTCCTTGATGATGATCCAACAATCCTGCCTTGTGTTATGTTTAGAAATCTCTTCCTTTGTATAACTCCTAGATGTCTGAAAGTATAAAGACAGTAAAAGAAATGCATTTCTTCAAGTTCTATAAGCTACATATAAGTATTATAGTGCGACTTTGAGGAAAAATTGTACTGTGGCATTTGTAGGCTGAAAAACTAGCCAACTCGTGTTCAAGGAAAAAAAATAGCCAACTAAATGAAAGATGAACGGTTTACCATTCCACCAGCTCCTGAGTTGGTTCCCTTTGATTTACCTACGATACGAAAGTGGTTTAGAGCCAACTAAGTCAACTTATTACAATCCCATGCAGTAAACGATGAAGCTCGTACCTTTATTCTGGGACTTTGGGATCACAAACAAAGCTCCCAGTGCCAAAAGAATGACAAGTGAGATGATGATAATAACGTCCATCTTTTCCCTCCAAAATTATAGAATGTTGCACCCACAAAATAATGTTCTGCACTAAAAAAAGATGATAAACTCAAAAGCAGGGCAAAAAGAACTAAAGGCAGATTGAGAAAACGTAGGTGTAGAAATTGAATCAGAAGAATAATTCAATATGTTAATGTCAGCAGTCAGCACATTCCCATAAAAAGCATAGATTCACTGGCAGGCTAAGTATAGAAAGGAAAAAAAAGAAATACTAAATTATAACCTCCTAAAACCAATCAGGTCATCTTGTGAGAGGGATGTTACCATCAAAGTCAAATCTCAAGGGGTGTTGTAGAAAGGGCTTTCGTATGGTAATCATCTTTCCTCTTTTTACTAAACTAATTAACATAAAGGATCAGCAAGCATTCAGAACATTGTAGATTGAAAGGTTGGCAAATAACTTCAAGTGGATGAGGTAGGAATGGCAGAATGCAGTGGCAAATCATGATCGAGATATGCACAAAGGGCATGTGATATAAAACGGTTGGGGAGGGTCCTAATGAGACCAGTCACTAAACAAACAAACATGTAGCAGCAAGATTCACAGGATGCAAATAACGATCCAAATAAAACAATTAGAACCATAGCTAGCCTAACTAAGGAAAAAAGAAACTTAAAATGTGTCTCATCTGAATACTGTTTTCCTCTTCCTTCACAATGATGAGCGGGCATTTAGCAAGTCTAAATATTCAGTGCATCAGTTATCGGCCAAGGAATTCAGCTTTCAATCATGGACTTCATTCTCTTGTAAATTTTCCCTAACACTGAGCCAATGCATTTCTTGCTAGACCTCATGATGTGAATCGATTGAAACTATGTCTGTCCGCAGCTTAAAAAAATTCTTTGTTCAGTTAAACAACGCCATCAGTGAAGCGTCCTTAAATAGGGTACATTGCAAGAGAAGCCAGAAAAAAAATACATGTCAGGACAGTCAGTCCGGTCAGGAAACCCCACTTGGTTGTGAAATGGACTTGAACTGGACCAAATCAAGCCGGACTGAAAGGTACAGAGTTGACTTGCAGGATGAAAACCTAGACACAATTATCATACGCCGGTCACCTGGTGCTAACTGCTAACCAAACCAATCCATAATCACCACTATCCTGGGCCACAGCCAACGGCACACTTTGCCCGTAGGGCGTAGCAACTCTGTAGCAGCAGCGATAGTGTCACGCGGCGCACGAATCCGCAATAAACTGGATGGGTACGGATTCAGTCACACCCATACCACAACCAGAGATCCTAATTACGGATCCAAGCGAGCTTCAAGCTAGGACTTCCTTACCAGTAGCAGAGTAGGGTGGATCTCCGCTCCAACGCAGCTCGGGCGGCGACGAGCTCGGCGGCGGGAGAGAGAGGCGCGCCTGATCTGGAGGGGAAGGAAGCTCGCTAGAGCCGGCCAGCTGGGGCCAGGGGCGGGCCTGTACGTAAGGCCACCCGGGCCATGGCCTAGTCGTGGCCCACTAATCTACACTACCCCATCTTGGTTTTAGCCCAAAACCAAAAAGGCCCAATCCGTAGGTCCCATCCCGACAGAACCACGCTCGCTTCCGTTCCGCACCGCCCTCTCCCGTCGCTTCCGTTCGCGAGTCGCGGCGGCCAATAGGTGCCACCGCCGCCGCCTCTTGGTTCACCGGCCGCCGGCCGCCGGCTGTCATAGGCTTTAGCCCTCCCACCCCCAGCCCTCAGCATAGTATACCCTATTTTTTCGAACCTGATCAACCGACTTCACTTTTTTTATACTTTCTCAATTACTCATATGTTTAAAAAGTATATTATAGCTGATACAAAATAACTTAGCAAAATTTGTGCTAATTAGAAGTTAAAGAATTATGATGCCTAAGAGAGATGATCAATTAGGCTTCTTAAATTTTCTTGCAAAATTTTGAACCTGTCACTTATATTATCCAAATTCACTCATATCTAGCATAAAAGTATATATATTCTAGCACTGCATACCAATTTTTATATGCTAGCGCCCGTACGTTCGTGGAAACATAAAAAATTAGACGATACAATATCAAGAATTACTTTTTACAACAGGAGAGGTAGTATCAAAATAACATCATCGGATCTCATGGAATTCGAAGAAAAACAAATTTCTATCACAATAGATAGTAATATTTTATGCAACAATCGATTCGGATCTCTTTTTTCTCCGGAAGAATTAGAACTTTGAAATTCAGCTACCGAAACATTCAAGAATACCTCATGCAACATTGCAAAAACACAATTGCATCTAGACACTTAATCAATTTTGGTAATTAATGACTATAGAAATTTGGAGATAATGCTTTAATGAGATGTGCAGGTGCAACACAAAAAGAAAAGTGGGAGAAATGAGAAAGGATGGTACCCAACTACTATCTAAAGGTTTATAGAGGATCTTGAAGGTTTTAAATTAAATAGGCTCTTATGATTTGAGTTTAGGACCACCGTACTATCAAGAGGGACAAGTAACTGTGGAATCATGTACCTCTAATGCTCTAACACTCCCTCGGATCTATCTTATTGCCACAGCACCAAAACTCCCAAGACTTCAATCAAATTGCTTACTGTCGGAAATTTCCGGTCCTTGTCGGAAATTTTCGCTGGAACGTCGGAAATTTCCGACGATTGCCGGATAATCGAATTGTTCTGTTGACCACCGAGAAATTTCCGGTGTACTGTGCAAATGTCCGGCAAATGCGACGGACATTTCCGGTGTTTTGTCGGAGATTTCCGTCATTAATCCCCCCAACGGTCACATTTATGGGTAGAGCTATAAATACCCCCTCATATGCCACACACCGGCTCTCTTGGCCTCTTTGACGAACCCTAGCTCTCCCAAAGCTCTCAAGTGCTCTCCCAACACTCCTTGCTTCGATCTCCAAGTTTGTGGTGGTGTGTTGGTTGAGAGATTTGAGCCAAGTGATTCAAGCTTCATTCTCTCTCACTCTTGAGCATCAAGTTCGTGGTTCTCATGTTCTTGTTTGTTACTCTTGGGGATTCATCAAACTTCCAAGAGCATCCGAGTAAGTTTGTGGATTCGCCTTGGAAGTTTGTATCACCCCATCCTTCGTGGATTTGCAAGTAAGTGGGCTTAGCACCTTTGTGGTGACTAAGTAGAGGAAAGAGGCTTGAAGTTGATAAGCCCGCCTTTCGTAGGCCCTCAACGGAGACGTAGCTCCTTTGTGGAGTGAACTTCGTGTTAAATCTTGTGTCTCTCGTTGTTGTACTTAATATTGCCTCTAGTTTTCATATAGTTCATCTTGTTCTAAGCAAGTTCATATCCTTTGTCTTTCGATCTATCATTCTGTGTAGTTGCTGTGTATAAATTCACTTTCAGAGCACCTATAACTTACTATTGAACACTTTGATTCACACACTTTGTTGTCTTTGCTCCACAATCTGAATTATTGTCATTTGGTCGCCTGACACCGGAAATCTCTGGTAGTGACCGGAAATTTCCGTCGTTCTAGCGGAAATTTCCGGTGGCTACCGGAAATTTCGGCAGAGTTAACTTGTTGTGGAGTTGTTTGTGATATTTTTCAGGAACGCCTATTCACTCCCCCCCCTCTAGGCCTAGTGTTGATCCTTTCAATTGGTATCAGAGCCTAATCCCTTGTTTAGGCTTAACCGCTAAGGGAAAAACACTATGGCCGGTCCGGGAGATGGATCCGTGATTGCTTCCGCTCACAACAAAGATCGTCCAACGCCCGTTGACTCAAGCTCAAGTGATGATGACCTCAACATTAGTGATGTTGATGAGAGCTTGGATGAACAAGAAAAGAAAAGGCAAAGAAAGGAGAAGATGAGAAAGAAGATCAAGGAGAAGGCCGAACGAAAGGCACAAAAGATTCTCAAGGCGAAGCTTCGAGAAAGAGATGTGCTTGGTTGGCTTCATTCCGTGTCTCATCGATATGAGACATCATCCTCTAACAAATCTCTTGATCCTAGTAGTCTTTCTTTTTCATCGATGCCAATGGGCAAAGTCCCCAAATTTGATGGAGAGGACTATGCTCGTTGGAGCGATGACATGAAAGTTTATCTACATGGTCTTCATCCATCTCTTTGGACTATTGTGACTATAGGTGTGGACAAGACTGCGGCTCCAAGTCGGGAACAAGAGTATGACATCTTCCGCAACTCTCAAGCCGTGACCGTGCTTAGGAGTGCTCTAAGCTCCTACGAGTATAACAAGATTAGAGGAATCAATAGTGCCAAGGAGCTATGGGACACTCTTCAAATGGCGCATGAAGGATCGGATGAAGTCAAGGAAGGCAAAGTTGATCTTCTACAAGGAGAGCTTGAAGCTTTTGTCATGAAGAAGGATGAAACCCTACAAGAGATGTATGATCGATTGAAGCTTCTTGTCACCGAGATTAGAATGCTTGGGAGCAATGATTAGGGTGAGAACAAAGTAACCAAGAAGTTGCTTAGAGCCTATGCACCCAAGAACCCAATGCTTGCCACAATGATTAGAGAGAGTGACAAGTTCAAGACAATGGTGCCTATGGAGCTATTCAAACAAATTGCAATATCATGAGATGAATAGCTTGGATGTGACAAGGTCAACGCAATCAACCGAAGTCAAGACCATTGCCCTCAAGGCCGAGCCAAGCAAGAAGAATGAGACAAGTGAAAAGGTTTCAGCACCCAAGAAAGAAGAAGGCTCAAGTGACAATGATAGCACCGATGATGAAACCGCAATAGTGGTGCGGGAGTTCAAAAGGTTCATGAAGAACAAGAATGACAAAAAGAAATTCTCTCAACGAAGATGTTATGAGTGTGGGGAGAAGGGCCATTACATTGCCGATTGTTCTCACAAGAAGAATGACAAGAGCAACAAAAATGACAAGGATGACAAGAGGTCAAAAGAGAAGAACTTTGATAAAGAGAAGAAGTACAAAGAGAAGAGTCAAGAGTACAAGAAGAAGTTTGGAAGTGCTCATGTTGGTGAAGGTTGGGATTCATTAAGTGATTCCGAAGATGAAGGAATGACCACTCTTGCCATTCAAGCTTCTACACCAACTCCTCGACTCTTCAACAACCTTGACGAGAGTGATGATGAAGCTCCCATGTGCCTCATGGCCCAAGGGACGAAGGTATTGGACACCATACCATCGCTCACATCTACCCTCTTATCACCTAGGAATGTAGATAATGATCTAGAAAAGGAAGAAGCCGAACATGAAAGAAACATGATAAAGAAGTTTGGCAAAGAAGGATACAAATACATCAAAAAGCTTATAGAGACATTGGATGAAAGAGAGGAGTCTCTTAATAGACAAGAAGAATTGCTCATCCTTGAGAAGGAGAGAAACCTTGTCCTTGAAGAGACTCTAGTTGAGGAGAAAATCAAGGTAGAAAAATTGACTTGTGACTTGTCATTTGTCAATGACTCATGTGAGAAGATGTCAAAGGATTTATCCTTAGCAAATGACTCTCTTGCCAACCTAAAGAATGCTAATAGTGAGCTTCAAGAAAGGCATTCAAGCCTAGAGATCAAGTATAAGGATCTAGAAGCTAACTATAGCACATTTTTGGAAAGCACCAAGGTTGACTCCAAAACAAGTCTTGATTCCAATGTCTCTACTAGTGAAGGTTGTTCAAGATGCTACAAAGTTGATATAAATGCTTGTGCAACTAACCTTTCCAAGCTAGAGGAGAAAGTCAAGGCAAAAGATGCTCAAATCGAAAAGTTGACCAAAACTATTGGCCAAGACAAAAGTAAGGACAAAAGTGTATTCGAGACCCATCCGGCATATAGAGCCGGTAGATTTGGTACTATCAAGGATGGGCTTGGACACACTTGGGGTGGAAAGGCAAATGGCACAAAGAAGGTAGATGGTCGTGATGTGTCATTGTTCACCGGAGGGACCTACCTAGGTGAGTTAATGGATGCGGCTCATGGGGTGGTAAGCACCATGAACCCAAAGCCAAAGGCAAAAGCATCTAACCAAGATGTCAAGATCAAGACCAAGAAAGAAGAGAAGGTCGTTGAGCACAAGCCATCTCCAAACTACTCCATCGACTACATGGTCACTTGGGACCAAAGTGGAAAGATGGTGGTAAAGTATATAGGTCAACATACTAGGAAGATGATGAGGAGTGTGTGGGTGCCTAAAATGTCAAAAGCTAACACTCAAGGACCCAATCACTTTTGGGTACCTAAGTCCAAGGCTTAAAACTTGTTTTGTAGGCATATTCCTCCGGTGGACCTTCGTGGCTACTAGATAGTGGATGTTCAAATCATATGACCGGAGAAAGGAATATGTTTGCCAAGTTGCAAGAGTATGACTCACCCGTTGAAAAGATAACCTTTGGTGACAATAATCATGGTGATGTCATAGGTCAAGGTGAAGTAGCCATCTCACAAGATTCATTGACAACTTTGTGAGAAGGGCTACAATTGTCTCTTTACTAATGAGGGTGTGAGCATTCTTAGAAGGGAGGATTCCTCTATTGCTTTTACGGGTCGACTCAAGGGAAAGCTTTACTTAGTTGATTTCACAACTAGTAAAGTGGAACCGAAGACTTGTTTAGTGGCAAAATCTAGCGTGGGTTGGCTTTGGCATCGCCGGCTAGCTCATGTTGGGATGAGGAACTTGGCCAAACTTCAAAAGAATGAGCATATCCTAGGACTAACAAATGTTGTGTTTGAGAAAGATAGGTTGTGTAGTGCTTGTCAAGCCGGGAAGCAAGTCGGTGCGCCCCATCCACCCAAGAACATGTTGACTAGCTCAAGACCCTTGAAGTTACTTCACATGGACTTGTTTGGACCGGTTGTATATGTTAGCATTGGTGGAAACAAGTATGGACTTGTCATTGTGGATGATTTTTCTCGCTTCACTTGGGTTTTCTTTCTACAAGACAAGAGTGAAGCTCAAGCAACTATCAAGAGATTCATAAGAAGAGCTCAAACTGAGTTTGAATTGAAGATCAAGCGTATTAGAAGTGATAATGGGACGGAGTTCAAGAACACCAATGTAGAAGAATTTCTTGACGAAGAAGGCATAAAGCATGAGCTATCCGCTCCATACACACCTCAACAAAATGGCATCGTTGAGAGGAAGAATCGAACCTGGGTAACAAGCCAAAGGTGCATTACTTTCGAGTCTTTGGTTGTAAGTGTTACATTCTCAACAAGAAAGCCAAAAGCTCAAAGTTTGCACCTAAGGTTGATGAAGGTTTTCTACTTGGTTATGGTACTAACGAACATGCCTATCGTGTTTTCAACAAAGCCTCCGGTTGTGTTGAGATCACGGTAGACGTGAAATTTGATGAATCAAATGGCTCTCAAGTAGAGCAAGTTGAAAATGACCTTGTAGATGAGGAACCGCCAAGTCAAGCAATTAAGAAGCTAAGTCTTGGAGAAGTGAAACCTCAAGAATCTCAAGAGGATGATGAAGAGCAAGACCAAGTCTCGGAACTATGTTCAATTATGATCCATCATCATCAACAAGTGTCGTACCTCCAAATTCCTCACAAGATCAAGATCAAGATCAAGCTCATGGTGACGATCATGATCATGGCCTAGATCAAGGGGGAGTTCAAAGTAATGACACTCAAGATGAAGAGTCTCACAACGAAGGTGATGATGATGGACCCATCCAACAACAATCAACATTTCCACATCCAAGAGTTCATCAAAGCGTTCAACGGGACCATCCCGTTGACAATATTCTTGGGAGCATTCAAAGAGGGGTAACCACTCGTTCACGCTTAGTAAATTTTTGTGGATTTTACTCGTTTGTCTCCTCTTTGGAACCTCTTAAGGTAGAAGAAGCTCTTGGTGATGCGGATTGGGTCATTGCCATGTAAGAAGAGCTAAACAACTTCACAAGAAATGAAGTATGGGAATTAGTCCCAAGACCCAAGCAAAATGTGATTGGCACCAAGTGGGTTTTCCGGAACAAGCAAGATGAAAATGGAATTGTCACAAGAAATAAAGCTAGATTGGTTGCTCAAGGATTCACTCAAATTGAAGGACTTGACTTTGGTGAAACATATGCTCCGGTGGCTAGGCTTGAATCCATTCGTATTCTTCTAGCCTATGCCTCTCATCACAACTTCAAGTTATATCAAATGGATGTGAAGAGTGCATTCTTGAATGGGCCTCTTGGTGAGCTAGTGTATGTGGAGCAACCACCAGGCTTCGAAGATCCCAAGCACCCCGACTACGTCTACAAACTCCATAAGGCGCTCTATGGGCTTAAACAAGCACCTAGAGAATGGTATGAATGCCTTAAGGATTTTCTTCTCAAGAATGGCTTTGAAATGGGCAAAGCGGATTCTACTCTTTTCACTAGAAAAATAGACAAAGATTTGTTTGTTTGTCAAATATATGTTGATGATATAATCTTTGGTTCTACTAATGAAAAGTTTTGTGAAGAATATAGTAGAATAATGACCAATAGATTTGAGATGTCAATGATGGGCGAATTGAAATTCTTCCCCGGGAAGCCCAAGTTCAAGGTTTTTAATTTCATTTGGAATGAAATTATTTATTGATCATATTGATATGCTCAAGAAGTTTGACATGGCCAATGCTAAGCCCATCAAGACTCCTATGCCGGTGAATGGTCATCTTGATCTAAATGAAGAAGGTAAACCGGTTGATCAAAAGGTATATCGCTCCATGATTGGCTCCTTGCTTTATCTTTGTGCATCTAGGCCCGATATAATGCTTAGCGTGTGCATGTGTGCAAGATTTCAAGCCAATCCAAAGGAATGTCATTTGATGGCTGTTAAGAGAATTTTTAGGTATCTAGTACATACTCCGAACCTTGGCTTGTGGTATCCCAAGGGCTCCACTTTTGATCTACTTGGCTATTCCGATTCGGATTATGCCGGTTACAAGGTTGATCGAAAGAGTACAACAGGGACTTGCCAATTTCTTGGTCGATCCTTGGTGTCTTGGAGCTCTAAGAAACAAAATTCCGTTGCGTTATCCACCACCGAGGCCGAGTATGTTGCAGCAGGTGCTTGTTGTGCTCAACTACTTTGGATGAGGCAAACCTTGAGTGATTTTGGATGTGAGTTCAAAAAGATTCCACTCCTATGTGACAATGAGAGTGCCATTAAACTTGCCAACAATTCAGTCCAACACTCAAGAACCAAGCACATTGACATAAGACATCACTTTCTTAGAGATCATGAAATCAAAGGAGATATCGCCATATGCCATGTTGGAACATAAAAACAACTAGCCGATATCTTTACCAAGCCTCTTGATGAGCAAAGGTTTTGTTCCTTGAGGAGTGAGCTAAATATCTTAGATTCTCGTAACTTGGCTCGATCTATTGCACATGCTTGAGTGATTGTAGTATAAATCTTTGTAAATAAAAGATTTTGAACTTATGAGTGGTTTTATTTTTGAAAAAGATTGGATTTTGATCCTTTGATCCCGTCAACTCAAGTGTGACTATTGTTCTTCGTGCTTGATTGTGGCTAGTCACACTTCGGGATGATATCCAGCTTGGTAGCATACAAAATCCTCATCTATCTTTGTGAGCCTATCTCTCTTGGTTGATTTTTTCTGGGAATCATCGGAAATCTCCGGTGAATGGCGGAAATTTCCGGCAAATGCGACGGAAATTTCCGGTATTCAGCGGAAATTTACGGCTGATTGTGCTGTGCTTTCAGCACCGTCGGAAATCTCCGGTGAACGGCGGAAATTTCCGGCAAATGCGACGGAAATTTCCGGTGTTCAGAAGACATTTCCGGTACCCGCAGAACGTTAACCCCTTCTTAAACCTAGGCTCGTCTCTATCTCTCTCATTCTCTTCTTCTCAACCCACCGCCGCCTCCACCTCTTCCCTCTCCTCTCCCACGGCGATTTTGCCATCCCACCACCAAAATCTCTCAAGTTTTGGTGTGGTGGTGCTCCAAGATTGGATCAAGGACTAGGGACCCCTCCTTCTTCATCTCCTCTCTCTCATCCGGCGGATTCAAGGATTTCTCAAGGTATATGTTGATGAATCTCTATGCAAGTTCGTGTTGCTCATCCCTAGTGGCCTCTAGGTTGTTTCTCCAGTTGATAAACCTAGTATCCATGCTTTTCTGAAGGACATTGCCCTTTCTCTTGAAGATTGTCATGAACTTTGAACTTGAACCCTAGGTTGGCCCGATCTCTTTATCTTGGCTTGTATAGTCATTATCACCTCTTTGGATCTTAACCTTACTTGTTGTACAGCCTAGATCCCAAATCTTGCAAGCTTTTGTCGTGTATTCAATAATATATGAAAATTGAAGTGTAAATCTCTGTCTGTCGGAAATCTCATCGGAAATTTCCGGTGTTTGGCGGAAATTTCCGGCACATGGCGGAAATTTCCGGCAAATGCGACGGAAATTTCCGGTAGTTCAGCGGAAATTTACGACAGACAGGGATTGATTCTTCGCTTCTCATATCTTATTGAGTGCATTGATGTACCTTCATATCTTTGGGGGCTATAATCTCTGTTTTATCTATATCTAGGCTGACATGGATCCCACGGACCCCAATGCTACCAAGAAGATTGTGGCAGACATTGTTATGGAAAGGAGGAAGAAGCGCAAGACAGATACAAGTTCTCAACCTGCTCCCTCCACTCCTTCCTCTGATGATGAAGCCGGTCCGGTTCAGAATGTTGAGCCAATTCCCCATGAGACTCGTCCCAGCGCTCGTGTCAAGACCGGAACTCGCAAGGCAGCCGGTCGTGCTCAACCTCCTCGTCCCGCTCGCGATCTTCCCCAAACTACCAATGTGGAACGTGGGGATCCGCTTCCTCCTCGACGTAGTAAAGATCAACCTATTCGAGGCAAGGGAAAGGGGACACTTGGCGGGAGCTCCTCGCGAGGTCCACGCTATGTTGAACAACAAGAGGAAGAGGAGCAAGCACGTTTAGATGAAGCTGTTATGGGAGGATTTAACAATCCCAATCGAGTCAAGCTTGTTTGCCCCAATACTCCTCCACGCATCACCATCAATCATGAAGGGTTCCCTAAAGTCACTGAGATCCCTAAGAAGCGTCGTCCATTGACCAGGATAGATGGAACCATGCCGAGATTGGGACAAAATTACAAGAAGATGATTGTGGAGTGCCGCAAAAAGAAGCGGGAGACATGTCCTCTCCTTGAGCGCAAAGATCCATCACTTGACTATCGGTTTCACAATCAGTTTCATGTTGACTTCTACTCCTCGGTTCTTCTCTCTCGTACCGATCATCTAGTTGAGATGCAATGGATTGACTGGGAGTACATGGAGAAGGCCAAGAATAAGGATTGGGATCTTTGTATTGACGTTTGCAAGGCCCACAACTTGTACAATCTTATGGGCTTTCAATATGATTGGAATGAAGAGATCGTGCTTCAATTCTATGCCACCCTCTACTACAACAACAATGCTCAAATCATCTATTGGATGACCGAGGGAGTGTGGTATGAAGCCTCTTTCACCAACTTTGCTCATCTTCTTGGTTTTGGTCGTGAAGATTGGGAGAAACCATCAGTGTTTAATGCTAGGACCCTTTACAATGATGAGGTCCAATTCATGTACAAGGAAGGGACTTGGGCCGATGGATACATTCACAACTTGCTGCCATACTTTCACTACATGAACAAGTTGCTTCGCGCCACGCTCACCATCAAGAAAGGAGATGGATCCTCAGTCCTTGCTCATACAAAGAATCTCCTTGCTCGTCTGTGCCCCGATGGTGACCCCTTTAGTGTCTCCCGGTTCATTTGGGATGAGATCATTGAGGCTTCTTCGGACTCCACGCGTTGTCTTCCATATGCGCCATATGTGATGTTCCTCATTGAGTCCACTACGAAGAAGATCTTTCCAAAGGATCATGCTCATGCAAGGCTGCGCATTATGAAGAAACGAGAGCTTCCTCCTCAACCCATCCCTCGCACCATTAGAAGAACAAGAGATGCTCCTCAACCTCCTCGTCCCGGTGCCGAGTCCTCTAGGACTGCTTCTGCTAGAACCATGGGTGGATCCCGTGATGTCCATGGGCCTTCTTCCTCTCGCCCTCCAAAGAACAAGGTCATACGTGCTATCAAGGCCATTTTTCAGCTATGTAAGAGCAATGACATTGAGATCAACAAGAATCAAAGGGGCATCAAGGAGCTCAAAGCCCATGCCGGTCTTCCTTACTCTCCTATCCGTGATGTCCCGGTCATTGATGATCCTTGGGCAAGTGATGAAGAAGAAGCACCTCAACCGCATCCACCTCCTGCAGCTCCTTCGCCTCGTCGTACTCATCGCTCTCGTCGTCGCACTTCTACACCCTATGATGTAGAAGAAGAGGAGTCCGAGGAGGAGGAACCCTACCGTGGTGATGGCACCTACACCGATGATGATGATGATGATGGCAATGATGATGAGGACGAAGATGATGATGAAGCCACCCCATGAAGACGATGATCGACTTTTGTTTCTCCATGTCACTCTACTTTTGTTTTTGGTGTTTGTTGCCAAAGGGGGAGAAGAGTTCCTAGGGTCTCATTGTTGGGTCTCATCGTCTTGTATCTTAAATTTCCCTTGCTTGTGTGTGCTACCAAACTTAAGTGGTTTGATTGTGTGTGTGGGTGAACCTTTTAGGGCTGCTTGAAATACTTTGAACTGTTAGTTTATCTATTTAAGTGGTGCTAGACTTGATTCATTTCGTGATGGTCTGTTTTTTCGTTTCTGCTGTTTATCGGAAATTTCCGGTAACTGGCGGAAATTTCCGGCAAATGCGACGGAAATTTCCGACAGTTGAATCGGAAATTTCCGGTAATAATGCTGAGCATGGTTCTCTTTTCATTGTGATATGCCATGTCATATGCATCTCGTTGTCTCTTGTATCTCCTGCTGTTTAACTGATCTTTTTCTTAAGAGACTCTCACTAAATATGTGTTTGAGCTTGTTGAGGCCGTCACATAGTAGTATGCACATATTTAGGGGGAGCCTCTTGAAAATTTTTGATACAAGTTCTTGTTTCTTTATTATCTTGTGAGACCAAATTTGTGTTGGCATCAATCACCAAAAAGGGGGAGATTGAAAGTGCATCTAGGCACTTAATCAATTTTGGTGATTAATGACTATAGAAATTTGGATATAATGCTTTGAATGAGATGTGCAGGTGCAACACAAAAAGAAAAGTGGGAGAAATGAGAAAGGATGGTACCCAACTACTATCTAAAGGTTTATAGAGGATCTTGAAGGTTTTAAATTAAATAGGCTCTTATGATTTGAGTTTAGGACCACCGTACTATCAAGAGGGACAAGTAACTGTGGAATCATGTAACTCTGATGCTCTAACACTCCCTCGGATCTATCTTATTTCCACAGCACCAAAACTCCAAAGACTTCAATCAAATTGCTTACTGTCGGAAATTTCCGGTCCTTGTCGGAAATTTCCGCTGGAACGTCGGAAATTTCCGACGATTGCCGGATAATCGAATTGTTCTGTTGACCACCGGAAATCTCCGGTGTACTGTGCAAATGTCCGGCAAATGCGACGGACATTTCCGGTGATTTGTCGGAGATTTCCGTCATAAATCCCCCCAACGGTCACATTTATGGGGAGCTATAATACCCCCTCATATGCCTCATACCGGTCTCTTGGCCTCTTTGACGAACCCTAGCTCTCCCAAAGCTCTCAAGTGCTCTCCCAACACTCCTTGCTTCGATCTCCAAGTTTGTGGTGGTGTGTTGGTTGAGAGATTTGAGCTAAGTGATTCAAGCTTCATTCTTCTCACTCTTGAGCATCAAGTTCGTGGTTCTCGTGTTCTTGTTTGTTACTCTTGGGGATTCATCCCCTAGACGGTTAGGCGTCACCAAGAGCATCCAATCAAGCTTGTGGATTCGCCTTGGAAGTTTGTATCACCCATCCTTCGTGGATTTGCAAGTAAGTGGGCTTAGCACCTTTGTGGTGACTAAGTAGAGGAAAGAGGCTTGAAGTTGATAAGCCCGCCTTTCGTAGGCCCTCAACGGAGACGTAGCTCCTTTGTGGAGTGAACTTCGTGTTAAATCATGTGTCTCTCGTTGTTGTACTTAATATTGCCTCTAGTTTTCATATAGTTCATCTTGTTCTAAGCAAGTTCATATCCTTTGTCTTTCGATCTATCATTCTGTGTAGTTGCTGTGTATAAATTCACTTTCAGAGCACCTAGAACTTACTATTGAACACTTTGATTCACACACTTTGTTGTCTTTGCTCCACAATCTGAATTATTGTCATTTGGTCGCCTGACACCGGAAATCTCCGGTAGTGACCGGAAATTTCCGTCGTTCTAGCGGAAATTTCCGGTGGCTACCGGAAATTCCGGCAGAGTTAACTTTTGTGGAGTTGTTGTGATATTTTTCAGGAACGCCTATTCACCCCCTCTCTAGGCCTAGTGTTGATCCTTTCAGGACAGATGAGGGAAAAGACACCCTTTAGATGGTTTTAGCACCTCTTTTGGTGCTAGATGTGCTAAAACATTTTAGACACCTTTAGACATCAGTTTAGACAGGGTGTTTCGTACTTTAGATACCAAACTGTCTTAGTTTAATTTAGCACCTAGGAACCAAACAGGCCCTTAAACAGTCCACTTTTGCAAAATCTGTTGCTCTCAGATCATCGGATTTCCTTATGTATTGAACTTGAACATCTCAACATTTCAAGCTCCAATGAAAAGCATCTGGTGCCATATTTTAAGCAATGGTTCTTGTTTTCACCTCAAAACATTCTAAATTCATTTGTGTTGAGCTTTGATAGTGCTTCATTATGTTCATATATTTCATCTGAGCTATGTAATAAAAATTCATAAAGCATACCGCACCTAAACTCTGGACTCATCTTGGATCAAGTTACTACTCTCTACAACGTAACCAAAGAAAATGAAAGACCTAAATATTTATACGTGTCTCTGTAGAGCTAGCTTGTCCATAACCTTTGCATATCTTTGAACCAATACATAGAGTTTATTGATGGAGCCAAGGATACCTAAAAATTTCTCATCATGACCTAACTCTTAACCTATACAAAATATACGTTAGTTGCAATAATATTGATATCATTAATTACAAAACAATACTTAACTTGAGATCTAGATGATCTCTTAAGGTGGTTTTGAAAAATATTGTAACCACTTTAGATGGATCGAGATGACAACTACTTAGTATAAAGTAATATTCCTTGAACATTTAAAAGTATTATCAAGATTAACTAAAGTCATCATAGTCTATTTAGTTGATAAAATTTGTATCATGAAAAAAATAGCCCACTTATTAGGTATAATTCTTAAATTAAGACTAGCCTAATTAATTTTTAAACCTTATGGATGTACATCTTTTGTGACCCATTTTTCTCTCAACTTACAAAGGGACATGCATGTACATTATTTGACAAGATCATAACGTCAATATACAAGTACAACATGAAATGTCCTTGCACCTCACATGAATCGTTTGAATAACACATAGCTATAATCTATAGGAGGATGAATTTGTTTCCCGTTTGTTCGTAGAACTATCGTAACTGACTTTGCAAAAGCTATGTTATATCCATATCTAGTGGTAGCTAGGATATGTTGTCATAAGCTTAAACTAAGTAGTAATATATTGAATTAATAAAGGGTACGATATTTATATTTAGCACAACAAATATTCTCCAATACACACATTTTATTTATTATATAAAAGCTATTAATACCAACTATAATTTAAAATTACCTTTAAACAAATATAGATTTCATAACTCTAAATATAACATATTGTATGTAACAAATTATATATTATAGTGTAATATTAAATGTGATGATTATCCGATGATACGTTACTGAAACTCTCCTGACCAGCAGACAGATACTGCTGGCACAAAATCCTTCTCCGGCGTCGTCTCTTTCACGGCCTCGTAGGGTTCTCCCCTCCAAATTCCAAATCCTTTGCAAGAGAAAAACGACCGAAACCGTTCGTAACGCACCAACCGGCCGGCTCCCACCCTCAGCTCCCCTGCGCCACCAGCAGCCCCCCGCGGCGGGTTCTAGAAGGTTCCAGAACCCAAGGCCTCCCTCGAGCCCGGCCTCCGGAGGATTGGTGGAGCCGGTTCGGAGATCTCGTCGGCGGGGCCCATGGCGGGCCCGTGCTGAGGGCGACGCGCGCCGGCGTTCGGGATCCGCGGGAAGGGCGGCGAGCTCGAGATCCCGATGCAGATCCGGGAGGGGCCCGCGCGGCGGCCGGCGCCGTCCTCCGCCGGGGCGCTGCGGTCGCCGATGTCCGCCATGATGCTCGCGATGTTCGCCACCATGGCCTCCTTCTACGTCGCCGGCCGGTGAGTCCGTCCGTCCGCTCGCTCGCTCGCCGCATTAGTCTCCTCGAGGAAATGCTCGCTTGCTTCGGTTCGTCTCTTGAATTGTTTGGTTTGCGTGTGTCACGATCGCCCGTGGAGGAATTCTAGATCCCTGTATTGCTCTGGCGGCTGAAATGATTGGATTGGACTGCATAGGGTGTCCTTGCTGAGAAAAGTTTGATCCATCCAGCCATTGGCGCATTCGAGAATTACCGCTGCGGAATCCAGTCTGACGCTTAAATTTTATTGCGAAGTTAGTGCTGGTTTCTGCAGCTTTCGGATCTTGCAGTGTCACAGTTCATGCACGGAGTGTTCCTTTTTCTGCTAATCTTTGAAGACCAACGTCAGTTCTTGGCCACCTTAGCTTGATCTGGTTGCCACAGTAACTGAAACACTAGAGTGCTCCTTTTTGTTCGCTTGTACAAACTATTTATGTTTTGACCTTTTGCTGTTCGGAGATAAAACTTATTGACTTCTGGAATTTCAGATTATGGCAGGACGCTCAGAACAGAGTTTACCTCATTAAGGAGCTGGACAGACGAACAGGGCAGGTAGGCATCTGAGATCTGGCCCATATGTTCTCTACTGCAACTATCCACTTGTGTTGCTTAGCTTAGAGCCCCATTAACTGTCTTGTGTATACGATTCAGGGGCAATCGGCAATATCTGTGGATGATACCTTGAAGGTTGTTGCATGCAGGTAATTCTTAGTTACTAACCTTTTAGGTTAAAGTAATATGTTGATATTGCCTTTCAATGTACAATCTAACAAATTTTTTCAATGCGATTGAAAGTATGAATTCTAGTGTTTGGTGATAAATTAGATCTGGCGCTCCAAACATGATGAAATTTTTATTGTATGAGAATTTTGAAGTTGTAGTAGTCGCTTCGGTGTAAACATCCTCCATTTTTTAGGCAGCAAGGCAAGAGGTTGGCATCACTTGAGATGGAGCTGGCTGCAGCAAAGCATGAAGGTTTTGTGGGGAAATATAACCCTGAGACAAATGGGACCCATTCTAGAAAGAAGCCACTAATTGTCATTGGGATAATGTCTAGCTTTGGCCGGAAAAACTACCGTGATGCTGTCAGGAAATCATGGCTTCCGACAGGTACCACGTCATACTTCCATTTCTCTTATGCCTAGCTTTTTGGTATTCCAGCATGCACTCATGTAACAGTATTGATAATAATTCCATAAGACAATAGTGATACTTAGATTTGGAAATTCAGTTCTAATAGTTATGTTAGAAAGTGTTTATAATACTTTAAAATAAGAACGCTAGCTTCTACCATAAGATAGGTTATGGTTAGACAAAACTTTTATTTATGCCATTTATCAGAATGTCTGTCAATGTATTTCTCCTTTGGCCTTTGGTGTTATGGCGTGTCTACCTGAAAAACATCACCCCAGCACTTGCAGTAAATTGTGGTAGGTGCTTTATAGTGTTCTGCAATTGCATAAAGGCAGGTAGATGTGCATAAAGTTGTTCATTTTGAGTATTGCATAGACACCTGTCAGCAAAAAATGCTAAAGCAATATAAATGGTATTATGAAGATTAGTCATCACAGTATGTAAGACTTGGATGCAATGGACACAAAGCTGCTTGTTGTAAAGTTAATACCATTTGACCTTAGGCATTTGGGATTCATAGGTGGTTGAATGAGTTAGAAACAAATGGTACGATTTTGATTATTCTCGTTATGAAGTACTAGGCTGTGGTACCTTTTCTTTAAACTATATTTATATTACTTTATGTTGATGAAAAAAATAACGTTTTTATTTTATTTTATGAACAACTGTTGGCTAGAATATTCTCACTTACCTGTGAGATTAATTTGACTTCTCTGCACAGGTTCAATGCTGAAGAAACTAGAAGAAGAGAAGGGCATTGTTGTACGTTTCATAGTTGGAAGAAGGTACTGGATACTCATTGCCCTACTGGAATGAACATATGAAGTCTAGGTATTTGACAGTTCTCTTGTATGTAGTGCAAATCGAGGAGATACTTTTGATAGGGAGATTGATGACGAAAATAGGAGCACCAAGGATTTCTTCATCTTGGTAAGCCTGATCAGCAATTGAATCTATAATACTACGTTGATGGATCTCAATGATAACCTTTTCTTTTGTGCTCATTAAGATATTTTCTTAATGTTGAATCAAGATTTCATATACTTCTGTTGGTTCTTGTTTCTCATTGATGTCCACTATGTTCCATATGAAATACCTGCCCAATGAACAGTTACTGAATAATTTGCTACAATTCATTCCTTTGGATTTTTTAATACCGAAGAGTTGAGGGTTGTGATATCTTGTATTTTAGCATGGTCTGTTCATCTATTTTTACTATTAAATGGCATTGCAGGATGATCATATAGAGTCTGATGAAGAGCTTCCTAAGAAGACAAAAAGTTTCTTTGCTAATGCTGCAGAGACATTCGATGCTGCATTTTACGCTAAGGTCAATGATGATATATACATAAACGTTGGTATGTGCTATCTGCCCATCTGTTAATTTCGAGCCGATTTGTTAATGCCTTGCATTTTTACAAGAAAGAGTATAAATTTGTAGGATCTAGATCTATACTACTTCATGTTCCAAATACTTGTTTTTATCTGAGTACGATCCCTAATATTCAACTCTGTTTGTTAATACTAACCAATATATGCCAGTGAAATCATTGGAACTGAGTTCAACATTTCAGAAAACATGGTGGAAAAGAAAACTGAAACAGACTAAAACTGGCAACTCTTTATTTCACAATTATGGTATTATAAGTTCTACCTTTTCAAAATGGGAGGTCTGGAAATTAATGCTATGCTCCGAGACATCCAAAACTAAAAGACTATGTGATATGTCTACATGAATAGTAATGGATGTTAATCTTTTGAACTTGTTTACCTGTAACAATACTCATCCTACATGTTATAGAATATTGGATTGCCTCTGACGCAATTGCTTCTTGCCTTGTATAGATGTGGTTTTGAAATATTCGCATGATTGCACTTAAACATGGAGTAACATGTTGTTTTTCTGCAGATACTTTGAGTGCAATGCTCGAAACTCACTGGGACAAGCCCCGTGTCTATATAGGCTGTATGAAATCTGGCGAAGTTTTTTCTGACTCGTGAGTGTTTATAGAAATTCCTTTTCAGAACTTGGTGATCTTTCTTTCTGTTTTTTTTATGGTATCGAGTTCTGTATCTTTGTTCGGCAAACTAATCTAAGAGCTTCCTTTAAAACAGAACCCACAAGTGGTATGAACCAGACTGGTGGAAATTTGGTGACGGGAAATCGTAAGTATGCTTGCTTTAGCAATATTAACTTCCTATTACATGTATTGTATGTACTTGTTTTAACATTCAAATCAATTACTTCTGTGACTCATTTAGTTCTATGAAATAATAGGTACTTCCGCCATGCTTCTGGTGAAATGTTTGTCATATCGAGGGCTGTAGCTCAGTTCATTTCTATAAACAAGTATGTAACCTGTATATTGTGCACATTGATCCTTCTCCAACAATGATCTGAAATTAAGACATGGGAAAAAGCTTATGTACTTTTATTAACATTCTTTATGGATCCTTTTTTATGATAGGTCTGTTCTCCGGACATATGCCCATGATGATGTTAGTGTAGGATCATGGTTGATTGGGCTTGCTGTGAAGCATGTAAATGAAGCAAAATTGTGTTGTTCATCATGGCCCTCAGGTTTGTCTGCGTCATGTGTGACATATATTGACCTTGATATCAATTCCTTTCTGTTCAATATGTTGATGTTGCTGCTACAACTGTAAGCTATGCCAAAATTATATACCTTGCAGTTGCTACAACTATGACCTAGATTTGTCCGGTGCTAATTTCCTAAGAATACTATAGTTAAAGCATGTGCTTTGGATTTCAAATTCCCATGATGAGCGGGCTAGCGCTGGGCATTTGTCAGCTGGGATTTACCATCAGATATCAAGTTAATACAGAATTTAGTTCGTTTTTCTCAATCTGTCTATAAACTATAGCAGGTTTGCCAAATTGCCGGTTGCTTATATTTTGGAGAGTGGGCAATTGTTTCAAGGTTAGCAGGAAGTAGAATGGACACAAGCTATCTTGTTATGGAAAAAACAGCTGCTTGTTTTCCTGCTGCATGCACACTGAATTTCCACACTAGTCTGTGGATCTGGTCATGGTTAGGTTCTAAAATGTGTCCCAATCATTAGAGCAGTGAAGATTAGACTATTGAGATTGAAGATATATATATATTTGATGTGCTATTTTTTCATGTGTTTTGTGTATTTAGTTGTTAAATTGGTGTTCAATTCACCCGAAATTCTGAATATTTGTGGCTAACCATTAAAATTGTTTGCAGGTGCGATGTGTTCAGCCCTATGATGAACAACGCCTGCTGAGGAAAAAGTTTTCATACAGCGTGTTAGGCTCACTAGTCTGGTGGACGATACATACAATATGCGGAGAATGAGATTATCGGTATTGAGGAAATTTTGTTTTTCTTCTGCCATTTCTGTGGCATCCTTTGGAGGAAGCTTGTGCCAGTTCATAAATCGGATACCCCTGTTTTTCCAAAGGAAAGGTCTTGCATATTTTCTTTGCAAGACCACAATACGAGCATGTTTTCTAACGAAAACCCATCTGCCGATTGTATCCTGGTTTTGCTTTGCCATTTGTAGATGCCCCATCCTTACCATTCTTTTCTCTGACAGACACTGCCATTGTTGTAGTGACAGAAATCAATAGCAATGCAGGAAATTATTTTGTCCCATAGAATACATGTCATGTGTGTCTTCAAACTTTTTACCATGTTTGTGAATTTTGATACATGCACAAGGATACTCCTGTGAAGTCAAAACTATGACATATACGGTGAGATTGTAAGCATGTTTAGAACGCACCAAAAAAAAAAATCTAATAGTCCTTTTAGGTCATTGTTGTAGACTGTATAGCATGGAAGTCTTGCATATCTTAAATGCATGGAGACCAAATTTTCATATCCCTGACTTGTTCTTTTATTTTTCTGAAGCACATTTAACAAAGTAGAAAAGTTGAAGGTCCTCAAACCGAGAGGTATTTTTTTTGTAGGACTTATTCCCTGCACTTGTTTAAATTAAACTATTTCTTGCAGTATTTTTTCAATCAAAATACTAGTTTAAAAATTCCAAACCTGTCACATGTTGACGAGAATATGAAAACTGTAAAGAACATTTTTCCTGGTAGAAATAAAGACGAAGGCATTTTAGGGGTGTTTGGTTGGCCCATTGTTTTGTGCAGCTGACAGGTGCAGTGGCGTCATGCAATGAGTTTGACGTGGGATGCACTCTGATTTTCATGTGGTTTGTTGGACAAGGAAGCTTACCGGTCTCTCATTCAGTCACTTCGGCCCGCATGTGTCAATTTTTTTAGTCTATAGTATGCACATGCACAAATCACTGCAGCAACAGCTGGAAATAATTAATTTACGGCTTGACATAATTAGTTTACTGCATGCCATAATTAGATCACTGGAGATGGGACCAAAAAGGTTATTTTATTTTGTAATACATTTTTAGAAAATCTTTAGCACATGAAAAATGACGACTCTATGCACAACGAGGCATCTGACTTTGGAGGAGAAACATGCTACCATCTGCACACCGGTGACAGCATAATACACTTGTTTGTTTGTGATGAATTTCAGTGCGTGCTCGCCTAGGAAATAAACAACAGGAACCAAAAGACATGCACATAAGGTAGGAAATGAAGCATATAAATAGGAAAAACACAATGGCCATAAAAAGTGAGGACTATGCAAGAGGAAAAAAAAAATACTTACCGACGATAGGGAGTCTATCATATTTATTGGTGCATCATCTCGATGCTTGCCAAATAAATAAATAAATTTATATAGTTTGTTCAACGAAAACTATTAGTTAGGAAAGGCTTTAAATTAGAAATATTGTTGATTATTAATTGCTTTGCTATATGAAAAATATCACGATATGTAAATTGGTATAAATTATGCAAATAACATATACCATTTCCAAACAATAATTATGATAACAACTTGGAAATCAGCCAATCCTGCAAATTATAGTCACTCTAAGCGCTTAGATCATTCTTTGAAAACCAGAAATGCAAAGTCGCCGGATGCAACCAATTCCAGAAGAATACAGAATTTTGGTCCAAACCAGAGATGGAGACTGAGACACGATCCCTCTGTCCCTCCCCACGAGAAAAACCTAGCGCCGCTCCCCTTCTTCCTTCACAGCCCAGGACTTCTCTAGAAAGCGAGCCCAGAGCCTCCACCTCTCCCCCCTCCCTCCTCCGCCTCCTCTGTTCCAGGAGCCGCCTCCTTCCTCTTCCGGAGGGAGAGAGAAGGGGAGGGGAGGGACGCGCCGCAGCCGCACCGCCACCCGCGCCTCCTCCCCCTGACCGAGCCGTGCTAGGGTTCCCGCGCGCCATGGTGGGCTGCTCGAGGGGCTCGCTCCCCACCTGGATGTCCGCCGCCGCCTCGCGGGTCGACCTCACCGGCGGCGCCGTATCGCCGTCGCACCAGGG
>OAMR01001016.1:108821-128977 GCA_900205405.1 Echinochloa crus-galli
AAAATGACGACTCTATGCACAACGAGGCATCTGACTTTGGAGGAGAAACATGCTACCATCTGCACACCGGTGACAGCATAATACACTTGTTTGTTTGTGATGAATTTCAGTGCGTGCTCGCCTAGGAAATAAACAACAGGAACCAAAAGACATGCACATAAGGTAGGAAATGAAGCATATAAATAGGAAAAACACAATGGCCATAAAAAGTGAGGACTATGCAAGAGGAAAAAAAAAATACTTACCGACGATAGGGAGTCTATCATATTTATTGGTGCATCATCTCGATGCTTGCCAAATAAATAAATAAATTTATATAGTTTGTTCAACGAAAACTATTAGTTAGGAAAGGCTTTAAATTAGAAATATTGTTGATTATTAATTGCTTTGCTATATGAAAAATATCACGATATGTAAATTGGTATAAATTATGCAAATAACATATACCATTTCCAAACAATAATTATGATAACAACTTGGAAATCAGCCAATCCTGCAAATTATAGTCACTCTAAGCGCTTAGATCATTCTTTGAAAACCAGAAATGCAAAGTCGCCGGATGCAACCAATTCCAGAAGAATACAGAATTTTGGTCCAAACCAGAGATGGAGACTGAGACACGATCCCTCTGTCCCTCCCCACGAGAAAAACCTAGCGCCGCTCCCCTTCTTCCTTCACAGCCCAGGACTTCTCTAGAAAGCGAGCCCAGAGCCTCCACCTCTCCCCCCTCCCTCCTCCGCCTCCTCTGTTCCAGGAGCCGCCTCCTTCCTCTTCCGGAGGGAGAGAGAAGGGGAGGGGAGGGACGCGCCGCAGCCGCACCGCCACCCGCGCCTCCTCCCCCTGACCGAGCCGTGCTAGGGTTCCCGCGCGCCATGGTGGGCTGCTCGAGGGGCTCGCTCCCCACCTGGATGTCCGCCGCCGCCTCGCGGGTCGACCTCACCGGCGGCGCCGTATCGCCGCCGCACCAGGGATCTTCCTCCCCGTCCTCCCCCTCCTCTTCGGGCTCGCCGCCGGCCGCGGGGGCGGACCAGGACCTCGGGATGCTCGAGCGCGCGCTCTCCGCCGCCGGCGCCGCCTTCATCTCCGCCATCATCGTCAACCCCCTCGACGTCGCCAAGGTCGGTCCCCCCGGGGCAACACCCCTCCCTCTCGAGACCCCCCCGGAGTAGCCGCGTGCTTTGCGCGCGTACGGTTTGGTGGCTAACGCGTTCCGTGTGCGAATTTGATGCAGACGAGGTTGCAGGCGCAGGCGGCGGGGGTGCTGTACCACCACCCTCCCCAGATGGCGACGCTCGGGCCGGATGCGGTGAGGAACCCGATTTCATTCTGTGTCAGCGTGGGGTTGGATTTTGTGTTGGCTGGCTCGGTGCCTGAGCTCGGATTTGACTTCGGGGGATCCAATCGCCCGGGTTTTATATGTTTCATTCACGTTGATTAGACTAGGGTGGAATGTCAAATGTATATATTGTTTCTGGATGTGTGTGTGCAGTTCCGGTATGATTCCATTCGTGGGTTCAAGGGCAATTAAAAATGACAGGCTTGGTTTGTGTTTGCGCTGGTGATCATCTGGCTGCTTTACCAAACTGAATCGGCTCTTCTGAGTTCATTTCCTTGAACTGCTTGTTTGACAAACATGTATAGATAGTTTTTCAGGGTGTTCAGTGGGTATACGCTTTGTGATGTGGATCTTTACCTACCCGAATCAGTTGCATTGCATGTGTATTATGAGTTTGTTTCCTTAAACTGCTTGTTTGACAAGCAGGCATGGATAATTCATTAGGAGTGTTCAGAGGTTGCACAATGCAAGATGTGATTTCATTATGTTGGTTTTTGCCTTTTTGGTAGATGGATTATTGTGCTATATAGATCACTGTGTACTCCAACTGTACTGCTGATTGATAGAAATATGTGATAATTTTGGTCATGAGTTGTGTGAGCCATTAGATCATGACACTAAGTTCTATTACCCACCTGATTTGTGGATGCAACCAATTTTAGAACTTGCTTGTGTAGATAACCAAAAATTTGAAGTTGGTGTAGATGTTGGCTTTTGTTGAAGCCCTTGCTGTATCCCATTGAAAATGTCGAGTTGCTTTGTTCATCCAGCCTGAAGGAAAAAATGGACAAGTAAAAAAAAATCTGTTGGGTCCCTGATTGCGGTTTTATTGAAATTTGCAATGTGCTTGATATTATAATATAGTTTCATCTATATAGGCTATTGATGCTATAGTGTCATTAGTCAACAGGCTGATGCCTTTTTTGTGGGTTGACCCTCAAACTCATGCCATAGACCTTTCTGAATCACTGCTGATGTGTTTCATTGTTTCCAGATCTTGTCTGAATTCAAATGTTCTCCGTCATGCACACGGGGTCTCATATTAGGAAGCGAGCCTGTTTGCCCTCCTGATTGCTTCCAGTACAAGGGAACACTTGATGTATTCTTGAAAGTCGTTAGACAGGTAATTCAGTGTTAATTCTTATTTGTTAGTTTCTATCATTTAAGTAGTGGCAATATGTGTTGGACGGATAAAACTCACAATGGTGTTGTTTCAGGAGGGATTCAGTAGATTGTGGAGAGGAACAAATGCAGGCTTGGCATTAGCTGTACCAACTGTGAGCTCTCTTTTTATATGTTCCATTCTGCTGGTGTCCTTCTGTTTAAAACTTTAAATGTTCTATGCTGTTTCAGATGCGTGTGGAACAACTATTTAATTGTTTCAAAATTACCCATTTGTATTGTTCATATCTAGGGGTGGTAAAGGGCCTCACTTTTGTACTAGAAATTTTAAGGATCGGGCTGGATTAGGGCTGGATCAAAATAATACTAGTTTTTAAGCTAAATTTTGTTAGGGCCAAGTTAGATTGTGAAGGAACAAACGGGCCATGATCCGTTACCACCCCTATTCATATCATTTGCACTTAAGATTGGAATATAAACCTAGTCCAAGGACTGTTGAGATATGGATAAATTCATTTTTGTAGGAGGCTGTGGGTTCATCTCATAATCTAATTTGCACTTTGGAATAGTACTTTGCATCTTCAAATAATTCCAATGCCCTAAATGAGTCCCATGGCATTGTAATTTGTCTTGAGATTTTAGATATATCGTTCATCAATTTTGTGGATCATGCTATCTCCGACTTCATTTGTTCTTGTTCCTTTTCCCCTTTGCACAATATAATATTCTTAATCCATGTTATTTTGAGTGTGCCCTGCTAATTTTCTTGACCATAAACAGGTTGGAATATATTTGCCTTGCTATGATATATTTCGTAACTGGATTGAGGATTTCACAAGAAGTAATGCTCCAGGTTTGACACCATTTGTCCCCCCGCTAGTAGCAGGAGCAGTTGCACGTTCGTTAGCGTGTATTGCCTGTTCCCCGATTGAATTGGCAAGGACACGCATGCAGGTACACCTCCATCTAGAGTTTATCGATATAGGCTCATGTCAGATCAACAATTTATAATTTAGTTATTGTGTCTCGCAATGAATTCATCCCAGATCATTGTTTCTGGGCACAAATTATTCCTATTTATCAAACGGTTACTATGTTGTAACAGGCTTATAAAGAATTTCGTCCTGGCGTAAAGCCTCCTGGAATGTGGAAAACCTTGGTTGGTGTTGTCTCACCGCTTGCAAGTTCGAGTCAGAATGGTATGTTAGTTTATCTGTTTAACTAGTAAATTTTCCTTTTATTTGGATGAGATGTCTTCATCATATTTTCATTTTGGTAGCTGCCAAAATCTCAAACTTTTATCTTGATTCTGACTGCTTAATTATTCTGATTGGTGAATGTTGAAACAGTACAAAACTACCGCGTTTTGTGGACTGGAGTGGGTGCACAACTTGCTCGGGATGTCCCTTTCTCTGCTATATGCTGGACAACTCTTGAGCCGGTAAGTGTTTGCTCTCTGTGTCTTGGAGACACTCTTATTGACTGCATTCATGCCACACTATGACATGCATTTCACATTGTTAACACCATGTGTAGACTCGAAGAAAACTGCTTGGTCTTGTTGGAGAAGAAGGCAATGCAGCTAGTGTGTTGGGAGCAAACTTTGCTGCTGGCTTTGTAGCAGGTAGTCTTGCTGCTGGTGCTACATGCCCTCTGGATGTTGCAAAAACAAGGAGACAAATAGAGGTTCGTAATACTATTCAATACTCTTTATTTTTAATATCCCATTTATTTTTCACCTGCTGCCTGTTTCATATGTGGCATACTCACATGACATTGTTGCCTATCACCTTTTCTGTTGCTCATTCTATTTTTCTTATTTCCTGTTTTCTAAATTTTAGAAGGATACTGAGAAGGCAATGAGAATGACTACAAGGCAAACATTATATGAGATATGGAGGTAAGAAAACACCACATCCCAAAAAGTAAAGTAGCATTTTTGATGGGCTGCCAGTTGGGCATAGATTGGTGGAGCTATGTGGTATGTGCTTACCCATGTTGCCAACTGCATTCTGATAGAGTGGCAACCAAGTCATTAGCTATTCTAATAGATCTCAAAAAGCTAGCTAGACTAAGGAAACTAGACCTAGCCATTATCCTTGGCCTTACGGGTCCTATCCATTTTACTATAATAAATTGTTATAGCAAATTATTATGAATTATTATGAATATCATGCAAATAATAATTTTCTAAGATGATGTACTTAAATCGAACCAGTTTTCATTGTTTAGTGGTTCATAATAGTTTTCTGTAGATAGTTTTTCGCGGTTTAAACAAATTTATTCATCATTTTTATGTGAAGATCTAATTTGATGCCAAACTGAGCACACCAACATGAATCAACACTACAGTTTCTCGGGCTTGATAATTAGTGTTGCCATCGTTAGTGAATAGTGATACAGAATGAGGCTTTGGTCTTTCAGAGACTCAGTGGTCGAACCACTTGCAGCCCAACCAAACTGTTTGCATGTTTGCTAGTTTTTGGTTCACGAACAACCTAATTCATCGGTACAAAACCATGTATAGCCTGCACCCTCATTATTTGCCCTTGTGCAGTGATAACCAGTGCTGGGTAGAACTCAGTGTAATGTTTGTAGAGCCTACTCGTGTCTTTGCTTCATTTTCCAGGGCCTATGACCATTAAAATTGATCAGATGCTAACTAAATTGTTTACGCGTTGTTCCATGATTTTCTCTTAGCACTAGGTTAGTACAAATGAGATGAAATTCTGTCCACAATACCATAGTTGATTTTGCTGCTCGTTTGTATTGATTATGTATCTTCTTTGGCAGGTCTGGAGGTATGAAAGGATTGTTCACTGGGGTTGGCCCACGTGTGGCTCGTGCTGGCCCATCAGTTGGGATTGTGATTTCCTTTTACGAGGTCGTCAAATATGCTCTCCATCGACGGAATGCCTCATGACCCAGACTTGCTCAAAGACTGAAGTCCCTTCTTGACTTTGTAAAAACAAGACCTACCACTCCCCCGAAAGTACGTCTGGTTACTCCAATCTTTGGTCAGTCAAGGGCCAAGGTGTAACTTGGAAGACCAGAGTGCTCAGCATGGACACTAAACAGGATTTTTTTCATGGACGATGTCCATTTCGGCCGAAAATACCATCTCAGTTTTGGTTTCGGTGGAGCAGGCTCCAGTTGTCTGGCGGTGCTTTGGACCATCGTCTAAGCTTATGTTTTGGATGAAGCTGAAGCTGCTTCGATTAACTTAGGTTGTAATTGGAGGTGTAGTAAGGCTGATACAGATCAATAATACCACCGGAACTACCGAAGAAATTTTGCATGCTCTTAGTCTAAGCTTTCTTCTGTCTAGTGACTAGGCTTGCTTGTTAAGCGGGCGTGCAGTTGCTGTCTTGCTGTCTTAGTTTTAAGTTATCTACGCTGCTAGGATCACGTGCAAGATCGTTTGATCAATACGATCGTTGGATCAACTTAGTTTATTTGTTCCCTTGCGTTTCATGTGTAATTAATAAGCAAGAGCTGCTATTTGACGTCCTAAACTGTTTAATAAGTAATGAATAGTAGCTATGATACGCCGAATTGTTTACTCGTTTGGTAGCTTTGATAGATGTATATAATGATCATCTTGAGGTGCTACTATCTCAGTACATGGATCTTTCTGCAGGGTCTCACCTTTTGACCCTTATAAATGCTTGCACACACACTGCTGTTGGTTGATCTTCTGGTATATTCGCGGACCTCTCTGTTTTATGTGCATGCCACGGGTTTTGCTGCCCTGTGCACTGAGTTTTGCACTGCGAAAATCTACCATTCTCGACGCAATGATAGAAATGTACGGCCGGTGAATGAAGCATGCTCAATAGCACTACTGAATCATTAAAAAAAAACAATAGAAAAATTGCACTTCAGAAGTGCCTATCAAATGTCTTACGCTTGATTCCCACTTTTAATGCTTAGTTTAGTGTTTTGCTACGAGATGAACGAAGCCTAATATCAATTTGACCGTAATCAGCGGTTGCATTACACCATTCGTTCAAAAAAAAAGAGAAAATTGTGCGTTCAAGTTTAATAACACCGGAACAAGCTACTAGCTACACGAAGCTGGTAAGCCGTAAGTGGTTACGGCAGAGAGAGCTTGGACCTCAATGGAGTTGCATTACATATCAAGAGGAAATTAAAATGGCCGAAACTCGAGGGAACATAGGTGTAATGGGCTTAGATCTGAACGATAATGGGCTTGAGACCAGGCCGTCCACATTTCCACCTAAAGCATGCGTTCGATAATGGCCTGTATACTACACTACACTACTTGTAAACTGAAATTCAGCTACTCGAAATCTCGAAGGTGGCAGCGGACTAGCGGTCCTGCTCCAAATCCATAAAATCTATATAATTATTATAATTGGTATTCACTAATATGTCACGACTGATTTCTCTCAACATGTAAGATGTGCACGTCATCATCCACTAGATCTTCTCTCAACATGCAAGCTATCCACATCACCATCCACTGAAATTATAAATTTATTTGTTCTACTGATTTTCTACGGCTATGTATTGTGTTAATCTTTGTGAGTACCATGCTACAAATTTTTAAGTAGTTCTTTCTTGATAAAATGAATGCGTTTTCCTCTACATTATTGTTTATAAAAAATATTACAATGCAATCAGTTTAATGTTTCTACTTTCAAATTGCATCTTCAAATTTTGTATAAATTCCGGCAACAACGCGCGGGGTACTACATAGTTTAATGATATGTTAGTGACATGAATATGACTAGGACGTACGGCTCCGCCGCGCCGTGTAGACAGCATGACCGTGTACGATGTCGCGACTATTGTTGGATACTTCTCTCAAGTTTCACTCCCTATTTGTTTTTAATATTTTTAATATTAGTTCTGAGTTTACTATACACACATTAGACTGTAATCTCTTTATTGTCTGAACTTATCTGAAAATACTCCTATCAGAGAAGTATTGTAGGATCTGGCACAATAAAACAGAGAATGGTATGTATTGCTTTATAGGCATGAATGTAAGTTCAACAATCAAAGTGGTCCTGATGCCTTGGTACCCGCAAAAAGACAGAAGAATCGCCAATTTACAACACCCTGGTGTCTTGATGAGAGATACTGATGAGAAGCACATGCTACAGGTGTACAATATTGTAATTACAAACCTCATATTCCAAATAATATTCATGATAGCCACACAGCTCCAATCTGAAATCGTACAAGGAGCTAATTACTTTTATAAAAATGTATTTAGAAGGAAAAATTAAACACTTTGCACACAAGTTGTTCCAGGACTCAAATCCAATACAATTGCTCATTCGCTCCAGGCAAAACTTTCTTACAGTCTCATCTTATAATGATTCTAACTAGATTGAGATTTTTTTCTTTATTTGATTATGCTTGACGAAACTTTGGAGGTTAATTATGGCTTTTCTTACAATCTCATTTTTTAATCCTATTTGTTTTGAATTTTTGAAATATATAGTTTTTGCTATATACTTAGACCTTGGTACATAGCAAAAGCCATATATGTAGAGAAACCAAAACACACGGTAATTTTAGAATGTAGGTACTTACAAATGCAAAGTTATCAACTAAAATTTTATAGATTTGTTTTTTTAAATGTGTGGAATAATCAGCTGTGTAGAACCATACTGCATCATATCATTAGGAAAGATTTGGTGAGAGTGAAAATTAATTGCTTCCTATAGGCAACAATAAATGGAGAAAGCTGCACTACTAGAAAACTCCAAATCCATCCTCCATATTAGGCCTTCTCCAATGGGCGGCGACGTCGCCTGCCTATGTCAGATTCCATCCGAGCTGGAGGCGAGAGAAGATGGAGAAAAGGGCGAGCTAGCGAGTGTTTCGTCGCTCATCTCGCTCGTAAATCGAGGACGCTGCAGGTCCATATGCCAGAATTGAGCGCACTGAACTCCAGCGAATGGGTAAATAATTATTGTTATGTGGGACCCACGTATTTTCTCTCGCCTCGCATCAGCTCCCACCTCCGCGTTAGCAGGCGATTTCGCCGGATCCGTTGGAGAGGGCCTAGTCTCGGCCAGGTATAGGCCCGGGCTAAATTATGCTTTAGGATGGGGCCTAACATATTGCAGGGAGGCATTTAGTCATCATTGATAATACTAACCCAGACTAAAGAATGTACATTAGTCGTTTCCATTGGTAACATTGACCAGAACTAATGTAGAGTCCTCTAAGTCTCGGTTAGGGTTACCAATCTAGAGTTCTAGACTCGAGGTTACTCCAACTACCGCTTCCACGGTTCCATCTGCTGGGCCCTGCCTAGAGAACACATCTCCTGTCTAGAAGATGCGAGCAAGGGAGACAAGTAATTTGAGAAGAGAGTAGAGAGTGCGATTGGGACGGTCTCCTCCAACAATAGCATGCCAACTAGATCATATGAATCCACCTCATCATTTTGCTTACATGGAAGAGAGAGAAGATAAGGAGAGAGAGAGTACTATCTGCTCTTCAAGAGCTTGCTCATAGAGTGAAAGGGCTTCATGTTTTATTGATGAGAGAAAGGTGGTAGGACCCAATATGCTTATTTGAGCAGTGTGCTATAAGATATATCATTGGAGATGTAATATTTTAACTATCTCTTATATGAGGTGGACTAGCTTTGAGCTAGTGCACTAGCTCAACCATTGGAGGAGGCCATAGGGGGAGAGAGAGCGGGGGAGAGGGAGAGGGATGTTGGAAAAGAAAACCCTAGAAAGTAGCATTGTCCAATGATCTGACACTTCAAATACTTTAGGACCGTCGGATGACCCGGTTACCCTGACGTCATATAGCTGCTAAAAATTGAAAGTTGCTGATATCATCCATCATTGGACGACCTTTTGCAATGTCGGATGGCTTGGTGTTATGGACTTGCAACTCAAAAACATTTCGAGCGTCCGGTGTTTTGTCCCACACTTGATCATCGGATAATCTAGTCTCACTATGCTTCTGTAGATTCTAATTTATAAACATCGGATGGTTAGTCAATCATCCACACAGTTAAACCTATGGACCATCGAATTATCCAACTATCGGACCTTAGGACCGGGGATACCCGAGTGGTAGATTTGTAGAAGGAGGATCGTTGAGTCGAGAAGGTTGATGGTAACATAAGATACAAGGTTTAGACAGGTTCAGGCTACTTGGAGGTATAAAACCCTATGTCCTGTGTTCGAGGGTGTTTGTATTGCTGTTACTTAACCAAGCTTTAGGAAGCTAAGGCAAGCTTTTGTGGTTACAAAGGGTTGGTTGTGTATGTCGTGTGCCCTGGGGGTCAACCTAGGCTGCCTAATATAGGCCGGTGACCTAGGGTTTACAAATTGGTTAAGATGTAAACCCACTAGAATACGTCATCATCAAACTTGTTCAACAAGTCGGCGGTTCCTTGTGGGCCACCTCGGCATCGGCCCACAACCCTGTCGGCGATGGGCCTTGTAGTACCCATATCCCACATCAGCACTTTATTTTCAGCTAGAACTTGTCCAATTCAATTATGCTCGAGTTCCTTTACTTCTTGCTTGCTTCCATAGACTTGACTTGACTTGTTTTAGCTTCTTGAATTAATCTTTGACTTGTGTGTATATCAAGGTAACAATTTGCATGATCAAGTTACTTAGCTCATACGCTCCTCTTAATAGTATGGTTGTGAAAGCTATGAACTCAACGTCCTGTACCCAAACCAAGTGTCCATCTTATTATGACACTTGGGTTTAGACAAGTTCTTAGCCTTCATAACTTGGCCATTTGATATCTTGAAGAGCATTGAAGGTGATTTATTCATCTCATTTCCTTACCAATGTATTTTATTCATAATTGTGCGGCCTAGAATGTTATGTTTCTGTGAAACAAAGTTAGTCACAAGCAAATACCTACTTGTGTTTCACATATCACCAAAATTCATAAACCTATGACAATGGACATAGGTGCTTTAACCATGCGCAGTATTGTTCATGCGTGGGCACTGTAGTGTGGGTTTTTCCTGATGTGTTACCTCTATTATATATATGTCGCTAATGGGTCTTCAACAGTGGCCCATTATGACTAATACCATATATAATGGATCAAATCTATGGAAACCTATCAGAGGATCCAATCCGGTTGGCTCTGGGCATACATCCAACACCAAACAGATGAGAAGCTCTAGAAGGGGAATTGGGAGGGCATGCAAGAACTGCATACCCTCTAGTTGCCAAAGCCCTCCTGCATCTCTATTCACCAGAGAGAAGAGTATGGTGGCCACCGCGGTTTGAAGAGAGAGTAAGTTGCCGCAGAGTGACAATGAGTGCCGCGGTGGTTCACCGGAGAAGAAGTTGAATGCAGTGGTTCAGCGGAGAGGGAGAGGAAATGGATGTCATAAAGGGAGAAAGTGGGAGAGAGAGGAAGATGTTGTGGGTTCTGGGGTGGAAAGAATATATATAAGCAAAAGTGCGACATGCCGACATACACACACAAAAAAGAAAAGAATACATGGAGAGAGATTGAGTGTGTGGAAAACTTCTTGAGTAAAAATCCGAATACATGGAGAGAGATTTAGTGTTCAGACCACTGGATTTGGTCGACATAGATTAACTAGAACATATCTAACTGTTTGGAGCCCAGCTCCCATGGGAGAGTGGTGCCAGTTATTAAGAAATCAGCACGGATGAAGATTTCTGGAGTAGTCATTGCATAAACAAGGAGCATGAAGGAATTAAAAGAAGTACAAAGTATATTTCTGGAGGAGACGGAGTGCATTGAAGAGCTTAGATTGGATGGAGAGATCAAAGAAAACAAAATAAATATGTCTCCAGCAGCTACGCGGTAAACAACTCGAAGAAGATAACAATAGAAAGTTCGAAAACTAAAGGGGTGCAATCCATTTGTCGAAACTCAACAAGAATGATTGGATAATACCACTTCAAAGGTGAACGAGCATTGTGTTTATTTGAGGTTTTATCATGATAGACATCTTTGGGTCATTGCGTTGGGTACTATAGAACTATTTGGTCCATTATTTTGATTTCTGAGATCGTTTTTGTTGACACTTCCCTAAGGTACACCAAAGCCTCCTATCAAACATATGTATTCAAAAGAAAAGAGGTAAGAAGCAGAGTTACTGAAGCAATAAACAAAAGCCCATAAAATAAACTGGAAAAGGAATGTGTCTAGAGAGAAGTAATGCTGCAATAGGATTGGAGCTTTAGAAATAATGGAGCACAAGAGAAATAACTCTAATGTGGGTAAATAGAAGTGTGAAATGCTTGGTGCATGCAGGGAGAAGGAAGACAATAGTGTCACTCTTGGTGCCACACAATCAACTCTGAGGAGGAGCAAACATCAGAAGACATTTCAAAAATTGGGAGTACGCAATCGATCGTCGTGAAACATTATTCCTCTAACATTATTCCTTACCAGCCCGTTTCGGCAAGCACAGATTAAGTAGAGCAGATCCATCGGTTGGGAGCCTAGCTAGTTCCCATGAGGGTGGTCTAGCATGTGATTCACTTCTGCGCTATTGGTATCTACTGGTTTGTCCTTACTGAAGTCATTTTTAATAAGGAAGCAGTGGATGTTTAATGTTCTTTAAGATGCTATGCTATCTGTAGCCCTTTTCAATCTTTTTGGATGTTTTATGTTTTTTTTTTGAGATGCTATAGCTCTGTTACATTAATAAGCATCACTAGTTAGTTGTCGGCCACACCTATAGATCTTGTGCTTACCATAATACTATTTGAATGTTAGAGATTTCTAGTACTTTCGAGCTATTGCCAGATATTACACTTGAATTATGATACAACTACTTTCTCCTTTGCTCAGCATATATCCACTATCACGTTTGATTTTATCAAGTACTCAAGCAGAAGTTTTAGGTATTGCATCAGAAAGATGTTTGCATATTCTTTTGATTAAAGTTACAAGATTATAGGAGGTGTGATATAGTCTCTCTCTCTCTCTCACACACACACACAACAGACACAACACGCGCGCGCGCGAACGAGACAAGGATACGCCGTATGGCTATTTTTTATGTTTTGTCTTAATAAACATCCTTAGGTGAATGTGTTGGGTATTGTAGAACTATTTGGCCAGTATTTTTCTAACATCCTTTTTGTTGACATTTCTATGAAAGTATACCAAAGCCTAATATCAAACATGAATTCAAAAGAAGAGGTAAGAAGCAGTAAGTTACTGAAGCAATAAGCAAAAGCCCATAAACTAATCTGGAGAAAGGTTTTCACCTGAAAAATCAAAGACCAAACAGGGAGCCTATCAACCAACGCTTCCAAGGAGTTCACGACATCCGAAGACGCTGCCGTTGCTGAACCCGACACCAGCACCGGAATAGACTTTCGCCCAAAACTCTGCCCAAAGCCGGCCCTTCGATGAAGAATACAATGAACCACAACTCTGGCCGCAGCCGCCGGTAGCGTGAGGGACGAGCACTTAGGCACCCCTCGACCTGATCGCTGACGAACAACACGAGAGTCGTGACACCCTGCTCAGCTCACCGACGCACCGGTACAGACTGGTGAGGCCCACCTCTTCACACGGGGACGTCAAGGATGAAAGCAACCCGTAGAAGCCGCCAACCGCCACCGCTCTGTCCGCCAGTGGACCTCCGCTGCACTTAGGCCTCGGAATAAATCCACATGCTGGAATGCGACGTTGATCAAAGCCACCGTCTCCCGCAAGCCACCTCCAAACTCCCTCCTGGAATGATCACCGGCGTCCAAATCCTTCCCTAGAACTTAGTCTAGGCAAGGTAGGCCCCGAGAACCGCCACCCAGCAGCGAGCCATCACCGCCCACACCACCATCAACCCTGAGCAGGCCACGACTCCGTAGATCTGAGCAGCCTAGCCACCGTAGATCTGAGCAGCCCGACCACCGCCTGCTCCTTCCATGGAAAAACTCAGAGAGGCCTGAGATGGCCCTGGCGCCACCGGACAGCCAGCACTAGAGGACCACCAGGCCCCGCCGCCCACCGCCAGTCGGCACGACGCCGACCGCCACCGAAGCCTGCGCCACGTGGGCGGCCGCGACGTGCACACAGCGCCGCCACTCCGCCATGGGCGGATCTACAGGGTATGCCGGGTGGGCCGAGGCATACCCTGTAATCCAGCCCAACAATACAGCCCAGCCGGCCAGCCCATAAGCAAAATAGAAGCAGAAGTAGTCCAGTCGGCCAGCCCAACAATACGTACGCGCAAGCAGCAGTCAAACGGCGTTTCGAAACCTACCGCATTCGACGTTTCGTACTCCGTGACGACGACGAGCGATCCCTCCGCAGCTCCGCGGCCGCAGTGCTGCTGCGCGCTCTACGGACCTCGGATCCTGCCTCGCGGTTCCTTCCAGCCGCGCTGCCTGCCACCACCCAGTAAGCCACACGTCCCTGCTCTGCTTCTTGATTTTTGTTCCGTTCGATTAGTTATGCAAAGTTACAGGGCAAACATGCAACAGCTCGCTTTTGCTAAGTGTCGTAGTCGCGTATTCGCATAGAAGTGTAGATAGACGCTAATTGGCTAGCAACCCTACAGGCCATCGCTAATTGTCTAATTCACCGAATCATCGAGGGCCAATTCCCTGCACTTTATAATTGCAGACAGGCCGCACGTAGACACGCATCAGCCCGGCAGACCATCGCAAATTGCCTAATATATGCAACTTTTACAAATCAAATGTTTAATTTGAGACTTAGATGATATTTAGCAATATTTGAAATTATATATTGAACTATATATGAAAAATATTGATTGAACTGAATTGTATGGCAAAAAAAAAATAGTGAGGCATACCCTTTAGTTAATTCCTGGCTCCGCCACTGCACTCCGCGCTCGCTGCGCTGCCGCTATTTGCCCCATCCAGATCTGCCATCCGCCGCCCGTCTCCGGCCTCCATCTCCAACCAAATGATGAGTGTTGTGGGGTCCCATCTGGGTGGAAAGAATACATATAAAAAAGGTGCTAGATACACAAGAGATACATGGAGAGAGCGTGTGTGGTACACGTCTCCTGAGTTGAAAATTGGACAGTGAAGATAATCACCACCCAACATGTGCATGCTGCTTTGTATTACCCCAACATGTGCATGCTGCTTTGAAAATTGTTTTTTTTCGTGTGTGGGAGGACATGGTGCAGTGGGAGATCTTTAACCTTTTTAGTGGTCGCTACCCCATTCTCTACGTACATGGAGAATCATATTCTAGTGTGGTTGTTGCCACATATTTTTTATACGGAGATCTGGCGTTCTGAGCGTTGGATTGAGACGACATAGATTAACTAGAACAAATCTAATGATGGGTAGCCTAGCTCCCATTCAAGAGTGATGCCGGCTCCAGACACCAGGACTGATGAGGGTTTACGCACTGGCATGGATGAAGGTAGTGATTGTATAAACAAAAAGAGCATTAAAAGGACCTGAATGCAGCACAGAAAGTATATGTGGTTGGAAGAGCACAGAAGTGCATTAAAAGTGTCAAGATTAAATGGAGTTATCAAAGAAAATAAATTAAATAAGTCCTCCAGCAGCCACAGTAAACAAATCAAAGAAAATAACAATAGAATGTTAAAAAACCAAAGGGGTGCAATCCATATGTTGGACTCAACAAGAATGGTTAGATAAGACCACTTCAAAGGTGAAAACACATGTTTTTTTTAAAGTTTTATCATAATAAACATCTTTAGGTGAATGTGTTGGGTATTGTATGACTATTTGGTCTGATATGTTTGTTTTTTTTGACATTGTCTTTATTGATACTTCCCTAAAGGTATACCAAAGGTCTCCTATCAAACATGTACTGAAAAGAAAAGATGTATGAAGCAGTAAGTTACAGAAGCCCAGAAAATAATCTGGATAAAGGAGAAATGGGTCCACAGAGTAGTGATGGCGAATGGATTGGAGATTTAGAAATGGAACACGAGAAATAGCTCGATCTAATGTGGGATCACGCAGGGAGAAGGAAAACAGTAGTGTCACTCTAGCTGCCACTATAATCAACTCTAAGGTTAAGCAAACATCAGAAGACTCTTCAAAAACAGAGAAAACACTATAAATAGTTACAGTACGTGTGGCTAGAGTTCCAGACACACATTTTGTGTGTGTGTGTGTGTGTGATAGTTCACATCTGACAACTATGAACCGGCCCTACTAACATGCATATGTTCCAAATATAATAAGCTCTTGCTATCCTGATGCCAATCGATCTGATGGCCCATATTTATTAACTTATGAATACCCATTTTTCCTGTAGAACTATAATATTATTCAGCATTTCCCAACCAAAATTCAGGTTGATCGATCTCTTCTTTGCTGCCTTTTCCAACAAAGCTCTCTAGAGGCTAGCCGCAGGTTCATGGATAAGCCTGTGACAGTAATTGTGGAAAGAGATGAGGAACTAAAGGATATCACGTAGTGATATTCATATCTCAAAGTTGAGAAGGAAGAAGTGAAGCTAGGTAAACTGTATGCTCTTTTGAAGATCGTAGAGGTCAGTAAAACTATCATTTTTGTGAACACAAAGGATAAGGTCGTGCTACTCACAAAAGATGTTGGCAAGCATTACACTGTCTCGGCAAGTCATGGTGATATGGATCAGCATGCCGGACACTGCCATCCCAGAAGTTCCAAAATTTGTGAAGATTCTACTCATCTAAGGAGCACTACAAGGTACACTCTTTTATTCTTTAATGTTTTATTTAGTTATAATCCTTCTATGCTTTAGAAATAGAGGAATTTGTGAATCAAACAAAGCTAGCTAGAGAGCTTGTGTTCATGGAGGAGAGAGAGGGGGAGGTTGAGTTCATGGTGGAGAGAGAGTGTTCATGTTGTGCTTTAAATGGAGAGAGAAGGCAAGCTAGATAGTATTTAGTTTTGTATGACTTGTGAATAGTTATAAGGCCTATGTATTTTATTTATTAGAGAGTTTTATATTTTTATCTTTAAATTGTATTGTATATTTGTTATTGGTTAATAATGCAGATGAATAGACAATGGATGTACGGGGACCCCCACGCTCAGGCGTTCCGTGATGGCCTCAGGACGTTTCTCGATGCCGCCGAAGCTAACAGGACGCCATCAGGTTTCATGTTCTGCCCATGCAGATGCACTCACTGTTTAGAGGAAACCGAAAGCATGTACTTGAAACATTGTCGTAAAGTTGTGTACATGGGTCACCGTTTATTCCTTCCGGCGAAGCATGAGCTACGAAAGGCCGTTGTGAAAATATACAATCGTACAAACAAAGAGGAGCTCTTCAGGTGCATTTGATGAGGTACGGCTTCATGAGGAATTATTCTGTGTGGACAAAGCACGGTGAAAGAGGAATTCTAATGGATGAAGATGAAGAAGACGGGGCCGATGATGACATTCCGTTATTGGCTCAATACTGCGGTTCCTTTGCAGATGCTGCAATGGGTGATGCTGATGAGGAAGATGTTGCTCGGGAAGGCGATGCTCAGGAAGATGTTGCTCAAAAAAATGAACCTACTGATGGACTCGGGCAAATGTTGCGTAATGCTGAGAAAGACTGCGGCAATGATAAGGAACTGAAAAAGATACAGCGCATGTTGCAGGACCACAAGACTGACCTATACCCAGATTGCAAAGAGGGGCTAAAGAAGTTGGGTAGCACACTTGAACTTCTGCAGTATAATACCTAATGGATATGGATTAGCCAATGGGTAGCTTCGCCGGCAGCTGTGCCCAGTACGGCGGCGACGAGAAGCTCAATCCCGGGGGCACAAGGACGGGGCTCCTCTGCTGCGTATGCGTATGCGTCGAGGAGAGCACTTCTGCTGCCGAAGCTACTGCCGTAGTGGTGCTAGTCGCTACTGCTGCCGGAGCTCGTCAACTCGCAGGGCATGTTCCTGATCGACCAGCCTCTCCGCTTCTCTTTGCACTATCAGAATCCTTCACATCCGCCCGCCTCCTCCGCCTCGGCCATTTTTGGACCCGGTGCTGATGGGCTTCAGCACCGGGTCTAACGGCTAGGAGCGGGGGCGGCGCTGCGGGGTGTCAGGACGGACACATTAGCACCGGGTCGTGGCAAGACCCGGTGCTAAAGGGTGCGCATTAGCACCGGGTCGTGCCACGACCCGGTGCTAATGTGTCCGCCCAGACACACCTCCGCGCCGCCCCCGCTCCTAGCCGTTGGACCCGGTGCTGAAGCCCCATCAGCACCGGGTCCAAAAATGGCCGAGGCGGAGGAGGCGGACGGATGTGAAGGATTCTGGTAGTGTATAGTCAATTCCACCAATGGGTGTGATCCTTTGAGTGTTTTGAATCCTTATTCTGGTTATCATCAGATTAAAATGGCTAGGGCCGATGAGGAAATGTCTTCATTTACAACCGCCACGGGGAATTTCTTCATATTTCTATGCCTTTCTGTTAAAAGATTTTAGTCCCAGCGTGCCATGCAGATCACTTTGAAAACGCGGATAGCGCGGACAGACCCTGAGCAGGCTCTCCACGGTTTGAAGCAGTATCCTTGAAATTCGTATTGATCATGACTCCCATGTCACATGAAGATACTATCCTACATGAGAAAGTACAAGCTTGGGCGAATTCAGAGAACAAGACGATGTCAGACTCATTGCTGCTACAACCCGGAATGCGGTGTTCTTATGTGAAGAAGTTGAAGATATATCCCTATTTAGGAGGATTCCCCCCTTACTAACAACGTTTAGCTTCGTTTAAAATTTTGGTGTGGTTAACCTTGGTTGAGTGTGCCTGTAATGCCTGTTATTATGTCCTTGTTTGATTCGCTTCTTTGTAATGATTGTGTAGCTGGGCTCCCTCCTTATTTCCCTAAATATCCTTGTTGTTCTTGCTATCTTCTCGACGCAAAGGAAGTTGAAGCCAATCCCCGCGCTGGAGGAAGAAAACAGAAGATTGAAGGTGAAGACCACGCATCTACGTCAACAAACAAGATGAAGCCTAACGAATCAACTTCAGAAGATCTCTCTCTAGAATCTTGTTGTTCTCCTCCTTGGTCCCTAGCCTTTGCGAATCTCGGGACGAGATTCAGTTTAAGGGGGGTAGTTTGTCACACCCCAAAATTTTTGGATTTTGGGATTGATTTATTAACACAACTAATACAATATTTTTCTCAATTTTCTAAAATTTTTCCAAGCTTTATATAATTTATAGGGAATTTAGTATAGGGAAAATCAATCTTCTAAATTAAATTAAAATTTTTGTTGTGTGTTGCATTCATGCTTGCTGCATCGAGCTTTGTTTGTGCGTAGTTCGAATAAGAATTTAAATCCAATTTAAATTCAAGTTTGAACTGCGTTTGTTTGAGCTCTAGAAAAGTTCCTCTGGCCTGAGTTCGTTTTCGCCCCCTAGACTTTTCCCCTCGGCTCGCTTTTCCCCCCTTCCTCCTCTCCCTCAGCCCAGCAGCATGCTCGGCCCAGCCCAGCGTCCGCCTCCAGCCCAGCACCGCGCCTCCCCCGCTCCCATGGGCCGCACGGTAGAATCGGCCCACTCCGCACCCCGCTTTCGGCCCAACACCCCTCCCCCTCTCCTCACGAGCTGCGCGGCCCACCTGCCAGCCGACCCGGCCCAGCTCTCTCTCCGCAAGCCCAGCCGCGCTCCGCACTTCGGCCCAGCTCGCCTCCCCGCTTTCAGCCGCTGCCTGGTGGGCCCCAACCGCCAGGTTCATCCCCTACCTTCCGCCAAGCCGAGCTCAGACTCGACACCGGCGCTGCCACCGCCTCAGCCCGTACCAGGCCAGGCCCACCCCCTCCCGCGCGCCCGTGGACCCCCGCCGCAGCTTCGCGGAAGCTTCCCCCTCACCTCCCCTTCCTTTTCCGCCGCGTCCCCCTTATGGGAAGCGCTCCCGGGCATGGAAGGCTTGCGCCATCGCCGGCCGCCGCCCCATTTCGCATGGCGCGCATGCCAAGAAGCCACCCCTTGGCTATTTAAACCGTGCCCCGCAGCCCCCGGCCCTCACCATCCTCCCCCCGAGCACCAAGACCACCAGCGCCCTTCCCTCCCCTCCTCGCCTTGCGCCGCTGAGATCCGAGCGCCGCCGCCCGCCGTTGTTGGCCGTCTCGCCGCTCTGGTACCTCTCCGCCCAGGCCGAACATCGGAGCAGCATCGCCGCATCACGAGGAGCCCACCGAGCCGCAGCAAGACCCCTCAAGCGCCCCGGAGCTCCTTCGCCGACGAACACCGCAGGACCACCGGAGCCGCCCGCTCGTCGACCGCCGCCTCCGCCGCTTCTTCGTCGACGAGACCTCCACAGGTAGTCTCGCCGTGCTCCATTGATCCCTTAGCGCCAAACCACGTCCCATCCCGAGCCCCAGCACGCGCGCTCCACCTCGGCGGAATCGGCCGGCCGCCGGTCGGCGCCGCGCGCCCCCTAGACCGCCCCATCTCTCGACTTGAACTCCATGGATGCGTTCGCCGCGACTCCCTGAACCCGTAGCACCAAACCACGTCGAAAACCGTGCCCCCTAGCGCCTATAGAGCCCTGCTCCGGCGAAGTCGCCGCCGCATCCTTTCTCCCCTCCGGCGAGCAATCCCCCCCTTCAACCTCAGCCCTCCGATCGGGATCCAAGGGCCCAGATACGCCCTGACCTGGGGTCAAAGCTGACTATAACGGTCAGCCTTGGCATTTTCTCTAAAGAGCCCCTCCACTTTTTGAGAATCAACCCGCAGTCCAAGCTAGTTCAAAAGTAATTACAAGTAGGTCCCTGGTTTTA
>OAMR01001016.1:141422-151609 GCA_900205405.1 Echinochloa crus-galli
CGAAGCATACATCGCTGGTATGTAGCTCCGGCATTTCGAAGTCCAAACGGCATCGTGACATAGCAGAAAATACCAAAAGGCGTAATAAAGGAGGTTGCCAGTTGGTCAGAAATTTTCATCTTGATTTGGTGGAAACCAGAATAAGCATCAAGGAAACATAACAGCTCGCATCCTGCAGTTGAATCTACGATTTAATCGATTTTTGGTCTTTGTAGCCCATCACGTTAGTTCCGGTCCGTAGGATTCCCCAGTTGGGAAATAGTGGCACCCCTTCTCATCCCTTTCTATGTGTCGGAGGCCCTGTAGTCCCGAAGCAAGTATCTGTTCGTATCCTCTGAACTGCTCAGTAGTCGGTAGAATACCTCTTACCAGACATGTACCCTCTCTACCCTCCTATCTTTCCTTTTCCCTCCTTGTTGTCGTCACCCACCTCATCCATCCATTTCATCCATTTCATCTACCTAGGACAACTTAGTTTAGATTCAGACCACTTCTCGTTCTCCGTGGAAATCGATACCTTGGAATACTCCCGGGTGAAAGCTACATCGGTATCCGTCCGCTTGCGGATTTATCTGTAGGCCGTAAGGAGTGCCAACACCGCCAATGTCCAAGGCACTAATGAAGGGGTGACTTATTTCAGCAGCCTCCTCACGACAAAGCACAGAAAGTGCCCGTCTTCACCATCTATGGTTTAAGCAAGAAGGGGGTTAGAATAGTTCTAAAGACATCGAAACCAGGTGAGATGGTGAGAGATATAGAACAGGGAAGAAAAACAAAAATAGACAATAATCAAGGAGGAGACAATTAGCCATGACAAGGGACAATAGCAAAATAAACCAAGAATAGATAGAACAAGAGTAATTAAGGAAAATAATCCTTAGAGAATGACCATTGCTAACTAAGCTTGCATCCTACAGTCAACACGGCTCTGATACCACTTCTGTCACACCCGGTTTTGAAGGCAAAACCAGATGCATCTCATATGTACGCCAGGATCAAGTTTACACACATATGGTAGACGTCACAAGTGAATAACCAAATCCATGCATAACGATAGAGTATTAAAGTAGCATTATTACAATCTCAGAGTTGACACAAATGTCATAGCAGAAGACTTAAATAAACATTTATCTAAACGAAGCAAAATAAACTCCATCTCCACAAGCGATGACTGGGGGACTCGCCTAGAACTCCTCAAAATCAGCAGTGTAATCCTCTATATTCTCCCAATCTGAGCAGCATTCCGGGTGTGGTCATTGCAATATAAGAAATAAACAAGCATGAGCACATGTCGTACTCAACAAGATAGGAAAATAAATGACATGCACGACTGTATAAAGTGGAAGGCTGAAGGGATAGCTGCATTAAGTACTTTTAGTTGGTCAGGTTTTATTAAGCAACTATTTACTAGCAAATATAAGTATATACCAACCACAATTAAATAAATAATATAAATCATATTCAGGTAACCACAGTTTAGATCATATTCAAATACATTAATCATGTGAGGGTCCAGGCCGCTCTTGACCGTGAGCACGGCTGTTATAACAGTTTTACACTCTGCAGAGGTTGTACACTTTCACCATAAGCCGCGTAAAAGTTCAAAAGAACTTTAAACCCAACCACGCCGAGGGGGCCAATCCTCTTAAATCACACTACCGAGGTGTGACCGCATAGGGACGCTACGAGGCCTTTACAAAGATTCCTTAGTAAATAGATAAACCCAGCTGCAAGGTATGGTAAAAGAGACTAGGAAATCCTTAATGGGACCCAACAATATTAATGCAAGCGAATAGTAATAGTGCAATTAAAATGCATGTCATTTAGGTTCCAAAGGGCATGATCAAGGAATACTTGCCTTCTTCCCAACCCTGCTGCTGCTCAAACTCTTCAACGGGCGGTCCTTCAAATCCTTCCTCGAACGGCACGTTTTCTATACGCATCACACATTCACATACAAGAAAACAATGCAATAAATAAGAAACAGTACACCAAACAATTCCAACAGTACTAAACAATAGCACAAAATTAATCTACTCGTTACAAGGAACGCGTGAGCGCAAGAATCACTAAAAACGGAGTTAAAACGAGAAAGATATGGCCATCTGAAGTTTCAGGGACTTGTTGGCGATGTTTCAGAAGTTTCAGGGGCTAAATCGTAAGAAAACAGGGACTAAAACATAATTTTATATAAAAAAGAGGGTTTATAAGTAAAATAACTAAAACAGGAGCTCGGGTTCTATTTCTGAATAAGTCAGGGGGTGTTCTGTAAAAATCGGGGCCTAATTCTAATTATTTTTGAATAGATCTGGACGGCGGGTTAATTTACAAAAAGATCAGGGGCTCTTTTGCAAAATGCAGGGCGCTGACCGGTACCATCTATGTTTGACTCAGCGGCGAGGCGACATGGACCGTTGGATCAAGATCTAACGGTCAAGATTGAATCTGGGTGGAGAGACGACGCCGGCGACGATGGGGACGGCGACGCCTCGCCGGAGCAGAGGCAATCGCAGGCTATGGTGCACCAAATCGAGCGAGGATTGATCCTAGAGCACCAGGGCGAGATGGCGAATCCATTCATGGGGTTCTCGATGAGCGACAACAAGCGGAGGCGGCGGCCGACGGTGGACAGCGGGCGGCGAACTCCGGCGAGGTGTGTGCGCGGCCACAAAGCGAGAGAGAAAACGAGAAGGGGCTCGTCAGCTTCGGTACCTCGTCGTGAAGCTCCTGGACAGTCTCCCGAGGGCGGAGCGGCAGCGAATCGGCGCGGCGGCGAGCTCGGAGTGGCGGCGGCAATGGCGGCAGCTCAGTTAGGGTTTGGCGGCGCGCGGTGTTTGGGGAAAACAGTTAGGGTGGTGGCGTCGGCTTTTATAGGGCAACACAGGGGCTCAGGTGGCCCCGGCTCTTGGCGTGCGTGCCACGGAGTCGGAGGCGGGCGACGCAGGCGGACTCGAGTACGAGTCAGAGACGACGCGGGGAAGGGATGACAGGCGGGCCCCGCCTGTCAGCGACTCGGAGAGGGAGAGAGGAATGTTGGGCCGGCGCTGGGCCGTTTCTGCAACTGGACCGGAACGACGAGTTGGGCCGGAGCGGTGAAGGATGACGCGGCCGGGCCGAAGCGGAGTAGGCCGAACTGGGCCGCGAAGAGGAAAAGAAAGAAAAGGAGAGGGAGAGAAAACGGATCAAGGAAAAGTTCAAGGGCTAAAGTTGGACTCGGCAGATTAGAACTTTTCTAAACATCAAACAAAAGCGAATCAAATTGGAATTTAAACAGAATTTAAATTCTAATTTGACCCACCAGCAAACAATAAACAATGCAACAGCATGAATGCAACAAAAACTTATTTTGGCTAAAATTATTTAATGTGATATTTAAATTGATTAAAAGGCTAGAAAATTCCAATTAAATCCTAGAAAATTTATTTAAGCCTTAATAAATCCTAGAAAATTTCAGAATATTTCTATATCAGTTATGTGATGAAAATTAGGGTGTTACACTTTAGCACCGGTTGCTGGCTGCAACCGGTGCTAAAGGGACCCTTTAGCACCGGTTATGCCACCCAGTGCTAAAGGGCTTACCCTTTAGCCTCGGTTTAGTTGCACCGGGTTTCCCACCCAGTGCTAAAGGGCTTTCCCACCTGGTGCAGATATCAATGATTCTGGTAGTGTCAGCACCAGCCACCAGCCAAACGAACATGTCGTAGTTCGGATGCTTATGCAAATTTGAAAAACGTGGAAACTTTCCTATATATAGATCTAAACCTTGTGTTCTCCAGGATCAGAGATCTTTGCGCCATTGTACTGTTCTTTTACTGGATGCATGGTGTTTAAAATAATGTTGTATCACTACTAGAAAAGTAAAATGGCTCCGTTAGGCTTTCAAGTTTATTAGACCTGGTACTAATATGGCTCCATACCACTTTAGTACCGGGTCTTTTTATGTCCGGTACTAAATGTGATGGACGAATTTGAGTTTTTTAGTAGTGTATGATATCTTGTCTTAGTTTTACCTATTTTTATGGTCACTGTAGTATTATTAATTAATTATTTGGTGATTGTACATCATGTTGGAAATCATGTATATGCCGCTGATTATCAAAATTACGCCCACATGGCACCAGATATTTTAGTCGCAACAGTACATGCTGTCTAGTAGAAATATATATATCCCTATGCCAAATTGCTGGTAAAAACATTTTGAACCCTTTTTTATGAACCACAATGATTGTATGCTTTGTTTTTCCCCACTTTGGGACAAAATATCTTGAGGAATTTTATTATTAATGAATAAACACACACTACATTCTGTTGACCAGTTCCACGTAATAAATAAAAAAGATTATCTTGTGACTGAATGCTTGTGCCTCTTTACTTCCTTTTTTTTATAGAAAAGGGCCTCTTTACTTCCTGTCATGCACATGTGAGGCCGTGGTGCAATAACTTGTGATAAGTTCCTGCATGCTACTCACGTTTCTTCTTATAATGAAAGAATGGTTCATTTGTATATTGAATCGACGACGGGTCGATGGCACCAATGCATCTGTACTATACAATGGGTGACTCACCCCTGCCTAGAGAAACAATCATTTTCTATAGATGATGAGTTACAGGCAGGTCGGTTCGGTCATATATCATATATAATATAAGATATATAAGATTGCTTGGCCTCGCACAAGTGCTGCCTGTAAGATTCCGGTATGCAAGTGAAGGCTACTTGAACTCTTGAAGCATTTAGGAACTAGCTCGTGACGACTCAAAAAGTACAATTAGGCATGAGAGGCAGCTGAAGGAACTTAGCCGCGATGTTGCTCCTGCTGGCATGCTCGGGATCTCACTTCCATGGACTGTGGAGGTGCGCTGGCCATGCAAGGTCATGCGTGCTCTTTTCTGAGCACCAGTTGACATTGGACTTGCCGCTGAGGGCTGGTGACGATGATGTGGTACATACGGGGTCAGCGCTTTTACCGGGAGCCAAAAACGAATACAGTATCCAACTTCTTGCTTAACATTACTGTTCATGGTAAGAAGTTTGGAGGGACACAATAAACTCACTCGTAATATTGCATATAAAACTGCATGATTGAAATTGAAACACCAATGTCGTCCTTGTTGCACCAAGACGAGATGAGGAAAACAATAGTGTCACTCTAGCTGTCACTACAATCAACTCTAAGTTGAAGCAAACATCAGATACAATCAACTCTAAGTTGAAGCAAACATCAGGTATATTTCTGCTTCTTTTTGAATACATGTTTGATGGGAGGTTTTGGCTTCTGGACCCGTTCCTTTATCCACTTATTTTATGGGCTTTTTTTTATTGCTTAGTAACTTTTTACTTCTTACCTCTTCTTTTGAACACATGTTTGATAGGAGGCTTTGGCATACCTTCATGACAATATCAGCAGAAATATGTTATAAAACAAAAATATGGGCCAAATAGTCCTACCCCCAACACATTCAGCTAAGTCTAAAGATGTGTGTGTGTGTGTGTGTGTGTGTGTGTGTGTTTTCTCTGCACGAATACCCAGTTTCCTGTAGATCTGTAATATTATTCGGCATCTCCAACCAAGTTCAGGTCAGGCTCGTCTATGCTGCCTTTTCTGATGAAGCTCTAGAGACTAGCGGCAGGTTCATGGATAAGCCTGCAGTAATTGTGCCAAGACATGAAGAGCTAGCTAGGTTAACTAGTATCCTCTTTTGTACACCGCCGAGGTCAGAAAAAAATATCATCTTTGTGAACATAACGGATGAGGTCATGTCACTCATAGAAGATGTTGATAAGCATTACACTGCCTTGGCAAGTCATGCAACTCAGCATGCCAGGGGGGCAGTGCCATCCAGTAGTACGTACCAGTCTGGATCATCCAGTATTCTCGTTGCCACTGACCTCAGAGGAACCAATGCGGAGCAGGTTCCCATTGTCATAAACTATGATCTACCAACACTACTGACACAGTACATCCTTCATGTTCAGAAACAAAATGAGCATGAGGATGGTCCAATGGTGGACCATGAGTGTTGTATGCACATGTTTAGTGCCACCTTGCTAGTTGAGCAAGGGTGAAGCCAACTTATATGCTCTTATAGCACCTTCAGATTGTGTAAGCAACGTACTACATGTATGCATGCACCCCTCACGCCTCGTGTGTACACCTCCTAACCACCCCACCTACACAACACATATGATACACTAAAATTATAATAAAATTAAATAGTAAAGAGCTGATCTTCTTGTTTGTCTTAATAGCTGATCTTCTTCAGACCATGGTGAACCAAGCAAGAGCTGAGGGATTACTATCCCTGCCTATTCCTCTGCTTTACACATAGGTTTACCCAATTTTACAGTACGCTGATGACACTCTAATTATTGTGGAAGGGTGTCTGAATCAACTTCAGAATCTGAAGGAAATCCTAGCAACGTTTGCAACTCTCACTAGACTAAGAGTCAATTTTTCAAAATCAATGATGGTGCCTATTAATGTCCATGAAGAAAGAGCATCTGTACTGGCAGAGTCTTTTGGTTGCCAACTAGGATCCCTGCCCTTCACTTATCTAGGGCTGCCACTTGGATTGTCAAAGCCAAATGTTGCCGACTTCTGGCCAATGGTCTCTCGGTGTGAAAGAAGATTTTTTTTGAACCGAGGTGTGAAAGAAGATTGGGACTCATATCCCCATTCCTTTCACAAGCTGGTAGGCTTGAGCTCACAAATTCAGTCTTCTCAGCTCTACCGACCTTCTTCATGTGTACCTTTAAGATTCACAAGACAGTGATAAAGGAGGTGAATAAATACCGAAAACATTGCCTGTGGCGTGGTGCAGAGGTAAATGCCAAAAAGCCATCAAAAGCAGCCTGGGAATTGGTCTGCAAACCAAAGGAAGAAGGATGTCTTGGAGTTATCAATCTGAAAACACAAAATGAGGCACTTCTACTAAAAAATCTCCATAAATTCTTTAACAGGCATGATCTACCTTGGGTAAATCTAATTTGGAGCAGCACTACAATGAAGGAAGTTTCCCAGGAAACAGAAAGCTGGGTTCTTTTTGGTGGAGGGATATTATTAGTCTTCTGGATTCATTTAAAGGGCTAGCCTCAGTTACAGTGAAAGATGGCTCAACATGCTCGGATGCTCCCTATGGTCTGACTTGTGGAATGGTCACCTGCCAAGGCTACAATGGCCTCAGTTGTTTTCCTTCACCCATGAACCCCAGACCTCAATAGCCAGAGCACTGCAGATAACTAATCTGGAAGAACTGTTTCAGTTGCCTATTTCAGCTGAAGCACATATGCAATTGATGGAATTTCTCCAGAGCCTTGATGACATTGATGTCAGCCAGGACCATGACATCTGGGGATATATTTGGGGATGGACATTCTTTAATCCAGCCAAAGCCTATAAACACCTGACATGGCATGCACAAACCCATCCCCTGTTCAAAAAGATTTGGAAATCATCTTGTCAGCCTAAACATAAGGTGCTTTTCTGGCTCCTGCTCTGGGATAGATTGAGTACGCGTGGTTTGTTATGACAGAGACATATGGTTCTGCAGTCATATAACTGCGTCCTTTGTGCGCATGCTATGGAAGAAACAGTTGAACATCTCTTCCTAATGTGTAATTTCGCTCAAAGTTTCTGGATCCTCATGGGGGTCAATGTACAGCTGCAAGTGCACTTGTGGGAGGCAATCTCATTAGTAAAGGATCAGTTGACAGTGGCCTGTTCGATGGAATTGGTAATCTGCATCTGTTGGTCAATTTGGATGGTGAGAAATAACTCCATCTTCAGAGGTGTGGTACCTGGACTACAAAATGGTAGATTTCATCTGAATAAGGAGCTTGCAATGGTTATCCATCGTGCAAGACCAAACATAGCTCATTCTATTTCTCAATGGATAAGAAGCCCAGCTGTAATTTCACTCATTTTCTTTGTTTCTTTCTTTGTTTTGTAATAGCCATCTGTAATTAAACTCTTTTGCTCCTTTTTTAATTTTAATATAATCAGTAGGGGCGGTTTGAAGATAGGAAGCTGAAGGCTATCATATTGTTTTCCATGTCCAATTTGAAGCGAACTATAGTTCAAGTTACTTGCAACTATAGGTGAAGCTCACCCCACTAATTATAAACAGAGGGAATCTAGGCAGATCTCCTACTTAATCATCATCTTTCCTGTTCATCATCATCTGGCTAGGATCCATACTTGTTTGAAAGCAAAGTATTTGATCTTGAGTTTTTTTTTTTGAAGGAACAGGAGGGTGGCCCCTACTGATTATATTAAAATTAAAAAAGGAGCAAAAGAGTTTAATTACAGATGGCTATTACAAAACAAAGAAAGAAACAAAGAAAATGAGTGAAATTACAGCTGGGCTTCTTATCCATTGAGAAATAGAATGAGCTATGTTTGGTCTTGCACGATGGATAACCATTGCAAGCTCCTTATTCAGATGAAATCTACCATTTTGTAGTCCAGGTACCACACCTCTGAAGATGGAGTTATTTCTCACCATCCAAATTGACCAACAGATGCAGATTACCAATTCCATCGAACAGGCCACTGTCAACTGATCCTTTACTAATGAGATTGCCTCCCACAAGTGCACTTGCAGCTGTACATTGACCCCCATGAGGATCCAGAAACTTTGAGCGAAATTACACATTAGGAAGAGATGTTCAACTGTTTCTTCCATAGCATGCGCACAAAGGACGCAGTTATATGACTGCAGAACCATATGTCTCTGTCATAACAAACCACGCGTACTCAATCTATCCCAGAGCAGGAGCCAGAAAAGCACCTTATGTTTAGGCTGACAAGATGATTTCCAAATCTTTTTGAACAGGGGATGGGTTTGTGCATGCCATGTCAGGTGTTTATAGGCTTTGGCTGGATTAAAGAATGTCCATCCCCAAATATATCCCCAGATGTCATGGTCCTGGCTGACATCAATGTCATCAAGGCTCTGGAGAAATTCCATCAATTGCATATGTGCTTCAGCTGAAATAGGCAACTGAAACAGTTCTTCCAGATTAGTTATCTGCAGTGCTCTGGCTATTGAGGTCTGGGGTTCATGGGTGAAGGAAAACAACTGAGGCCATTGTATGCCGAGTGTCTGCACCTTTGCCGAGTGTTTTTTTACGGACACTCGGCAAACAACGTCTTTGCCGAGTGCAAAATAAAAAACACTCGGCAAAAAAAATACACTCGGCAAAAACGGGTTTGCCGAGTGTCAAATAAAAAACACTCGGCAAAAGAGTTGTTTGCCGAGTGTCAAATAAAAGACACTCGGCAAAGAACCATAAAAAAATATAAAAAAATAAATAGTAAACTTGTTTGCCGAGTGTCAAATAAATACACTCGGCAAAGAGGCTCTTTGCCGAGTGTCGAATAAAATACACTCGGCAAAGAAGCTCTTTGCCGAGTGTTTTTCTTTTGACACTCGGCAAAGATGGGAGCTAAAAAAAGAGTGTATATTCTAATAAAGCAAATTAAGTCTAAGAATCATGAGATTTGTCTTGATGTGATGGTACCACACATAGAGGCTGTGATAAAAAGTTGAGAAGATTTCACACATTTTTTCATAACGATATTTACAAAATCGAAACAACTCATGAAAGTATATGTGTGATTGTATATGAGAGGGTTAGTAAATGTATTTTTTGAATACAAACTTTTTTATATGATCTCATATGAAAAAACTTTGTATATGAAAGTCGTACATCTTTACGAAATATAAAACTTTGTAATATGATAATATAATGCAGCCAAACCCTCCACATTAGACGGCAGAAACCCTAGGATGCACCAACTATATTTTTTTCCTTTTGATGTGTATAATGCGATAGATGAAGTTATGACTTTCCAAGTTTTGATGCCACGATATGCAAATTTTTGTAGCTAGTCTACTTGCAAACGATTTGGATGGGTAATTGATCTAATGAAAGTTTGTGTAGATATTTTAATTTTAAAAATGTAGCCATGTGAAAGCTTATTATTTGTCATCCATATAATGAAATCTTATTATTTGGATTTATTCATCTACATTGTGCACTAAACCTTCTATATGTTGGATTGAAAAACGTTCACTTTCACGTAGATTTTACAACAATACACCTCATGATGTCTCCTCTAAAACGGTAACTACCATACAACCTAGCCATAGGGTGCAAAAAATAAAGTATGCAAGTGCTAGATCAC
>OAMR01001016.1:160383-182032 GCA_900205405.1 Echinochloa crus-galli
GACCGGCAATCCACTTGGGGGTACCCGAGTGGTTGATTTGTAGGAGGGGCGATTGATGAACTAGTGACTTGATGGTACACAGGAGGCACTGATTTAGACAGATTCGGGCTACCCGGAGGTATAATACCCTACGTCCTATGTCGGTGGCGTTGCTTGTATTGCTTGATACTCAGCCGAGCTTCAGGAAGCTAAGACGAGCGTATGGTTTACAGGATGTGATGCGATGGTTTTCGGCGTGTCTGGATGCGTGCCTGGATGCCTCTATCTAGGGACCCTTGCACTCCTTTATATATCCAGGAGGTAAAGTTACAATCTGAGTATTTTCCGTATGGGACTATTTACGATAGGGGTGGGTCCTAGTAGGAGTCTACTAGGATTCGGTCTTCTTTGGCCGGCCGCCGCCGCCCTCGGTGATGGGCCCTACGGTACCCATATCTCACAGACTGGAACTTCAATGTATCTCTCAGCACATACTATTAGTTTCTTCCCATGCGGATAAAGAAGGTCGCAATTGGTCCTCTCAGTGATGTCGCCCATGGGGTGTCGTTGGTTACCGTGAACCATTTCTTCAATCCCCTCTCTCTGTGGGGCATCCGTGGAAGCGACGCTACTACGACGCTGAGAGGCGGGGCTGATCTCTAAATTAGCAGCCAATTGTTCTTGGCATTGGCTAAGTACTCTATCCACTTGCCGTTCGACAACTTGTTCCAGTTGTTCACCCGCTCTGGTTTCAACCATCGCTAGCCATTCTTACAGAAGACGAAACATCTTTTCCACTACTGCCTTGCTTCCGCATCGACTTCTATAGGCTTCGAGATCTCCACTAAAGCCATCCGTCCATGTTACTACGCCAATGCCACGGGTCCATCCAGTGTGTTCCAGGTTCCCAAGAGTGTAAGTTAGCTTGTCTTTCTCTTTGTCAGGCTTGAAATCTCCTTCTTACGCAAGCCTCATTGCTTTTTCGAGCCTACCAGTAGCTCCATCTTACATGTTTAGTGTTCCTCCATGGACATAGAAGTAATATTTTGATCATTTTGGCCAATGCAGAGTCTGTGGTATGATTCCTCTAGCAATCATGCCTGCTTCATATTTTTCCATTTTGGAATCGCCACCGCATAACCTCCTATCCCAAGTCTATGAAACTTCGTCTTTTTGGCTCCTTTTAGTTTGTTCTAATTTGATAGGGCCGCAGATTCTTCCCACGACTTGTACTACACGAAATCATTCCAGAATTGGCGTTGCTTTTTGAATTTTGTTGTCAAAGTCTGGTGTAAGGCCCTTCTTGACATAGTCTTTGATCAATTTTTTCTTAAACGTCTAGAACTGAATGGCCATCTTTTTCAATGCCCATTCCTTCACTTTTTCTGCTTTGCCTTCAAGAAATTAGAACTGCAGGAGCACCTCTTTCCATAACAAGTCTTTCATAGTGTAAGGAAAGATATTTGCTGGATTATCATTGGTTTCTTTATTTTTCTTCCATAGCCTGTAGCTTATGGGGATGTTTTCCGAAACTAGATAACCACATTGATTTACAAATGTCGCCTTAAGACATTCGGGCCTTGGAGTGCCATCTTTGGCCACTTCTCTGATGATGGCACGCCGCTCCATTTTTCTCTCCAATCCTCTTGTCCGTTTTCGCTTCCTCGATCCGGATGCTTGACAAAATATATATCAGTAAATGATGTTGTTAATTATATATAATTCAAATGATGTATAAATGGACGAATTTCGTATACCTCTAGTGCATCATATTCCTTAGCAATTTCTACTTCTTGCTCAATATTAACATCCTCAGGATGCAACTTTAGAGATTAGGTACCATCAATCTCAGGCGCATCACCTTCTCGGGGGTCTGGGTATTCGACACCTTCACAAATTATGTCTTGCATCATCCACTCGTGGTCGTCCATAGCTTCCTTTACACTACAACAGTGTTAGTAAACAACTTAGCAATAATTGAACTATTTTCTAGGAATTTCACCTGTTTTCTAGAATTTTCAATCCACTAACTACATCTATTTTCTAGTAATTTATATTATTTTCTAAAATTGTCTAGCAATTTTATAGTAATACCTACAATTTTCAAGGACTTCTCTAGTGTTTTAAAATAAACAAACAAATAATATTATTATGTTTTCTAGTAATCTCTACTAGTTTGTAGTAATTTCTACTATTTTTTCTATAGTTTTGTAGCAATTTAATAGCAATACCAATAGTTTTCTAGGATTTTCTAGCAATTTTGTAGTAATACCTATAATTTTTTAGGATTTTCTAGTGTTTTAAAATAAACAAAGAAATATATAATAAATTATGAATTTTCAAGGATTTTCTAGTAATCTCTACTATATTTGATGAATGTCTACTACTATTTTCTACAATTTTTTTAGCAATTTTATAGTAATACTTATAATTTTCTATGATTTTCTAGTGTTTTGAAATAAATAAAACTTATATATAAACAATTATAAATGGAAATAGCTAAGTACATATTTTGCAGCAATTTTGAGTAATTTCTACTAATTTCATGTACAAATACTACTATTTTTGAGTAATTCCTATTATTTTTTAAGAATGTCTAACAAGTTTCATATGTTTTATAATAAACTTTTATATAAATAATTATAAATAAAAATAAGTAATATTTTCTATTAGTATTAATTCATTCTACTTTTTTCTAGTCATTTTCTAATATTTTGTAGGAAATTCTACTATTTACAAGCAATAAAAACAATTGTGTTGACGTCAGCAAGGGCGTACATCGGCGTGCGCTAAGTCCGGGACGGAGCCGGGGGTAAGGCGACGCGGCATGCGGTTGCGACAAGGGCAGCACGGCGGTGACGACGACGGGTAGTGCGGGAAACAAGGTACAATAAGCATATAGTTTTTTCTATTATAGTATAAATCCACCCTTCCACCCAAATGGACTATATAATTCCAGCCAGTTTTGAGAAGCACAACAACAACGTTTGTGAGCCGATATTTTAGATTAGTCCTCCATGCCATAGGTGAGCTACGCAATGAGCTTATTGGACCACCTTCGTTGGTGACCCCATCCAAAATTGCAGGGAACTCAAGATGGGACCACCTTCATTGGTGCCACTATCAAGCAAAATGATATGGGTTGCAAGGTACATCAAGGAGCACCTTTCCACTACCGAGCTGTAGACAGTGATCTAAATCTTTTGGTAACCACTAGAGCTACAACTATGGTGGTTTATGATCTGTGTTGTACCTAATCATGAACTGAAGGTGCTATCGGACTTGTTACCATCTTAGTAGTCCTAATATTTTGCTAACCACAAGAACTGAAGGGTGGATTATGATCTGTATATTGTCTTGGTCTAATCTTTTGCGAACCACAAAAACTGAGTGGTGGTTTATGGCCTGTATATTGTCTGGACTTAGCCCAGTGTTCGGCGAACCATGCTTTTATACATCAACCAAACTCTTAGGCTGTGATAATTGAGAGAATAACTGATCTTTCGCTCTATTTATTTTGTGAATGCTTTATTTGCACGTGATGAAACTGAGATACTATGGTTCGGGTCCAGCATATGGTGAGCTGATTGCATATAGTAATTGCAATAATATTCTTAATTGCTTTAGGATTATTTAGGTTTATAATATGTGGAAATAAGGCACAACGTAAATAGAATAGAGGTGGTATAATTACCAGGAGGTCCACCACCGTACTTCGATCCGTTCATTCAACCAAACATGAACACGTATCACCCCGTATAATTTCATACAGGCAACCAAACAAAATTATGTATCATCCTATACAAGTAAGCAAACACTGTACTTATACCATCTCATTCAGGACCATCCCATTCACACGAATACCATTCAATACACTACCTAAGTCACTAAGTGCACCACATATGCCAAGCTCCTCTGAAAGACACTAGACCTTCCAAGGATCGTTTAAATATTGCACTGTGTATAACACTACCTTGTCGTGTGGTGATGCGAGGCATCTGGAATTGAGATGCATTATCCGAAGGCGTATGAATTTCTAACCGTCCAATTCTTCCTTCATATCCATTTTAGGTGCTGACTGCTGATAGCTATCATCAAAAGCATTCAACGGCGCGGCTTTTATCTGCTTCATGCCAATCGTATCATTCCCTGCGGTATCGTCCTCAAATAGGAGCATAGAAAAATAGGGGAAGAATACAACGCACTTGTGAGATTACAGCTAGAGCTGGACAAAATACTCGAAGCTCGTTAGCTCGCTCGGATCGCAGCCAGCTCGGCTCGGCTCGACTCGGCTCGGTGCATATTTCTAACGAGCTGAGCAAGAGTTTTTACTCGTTAACAAGCGAGTTCGAACTGGCTCGCGAGCCAAACGAGCTAGAAGACCTAATAGATTAATGAACAAACTATTAATTAATAATAATATATGTATACTATATATGTAGTTTTAGATGATGTTATGGTTATATTTTATCTATACTATAAGGATCCAGTACTTTTGAAATCACTTCTCACAAAAAAATCCTACCCACCCCTCACAAAGGACCCACATGTCAGGTCCAACGGTGGAAACGACGTGGAAAGTTTTTAAAAAACAATGTTTCTACAGAGTTTTTACCGTTTTGAGCATTACTTTTCTCACCACGGAATTTCTTTACCCACCCATATACCACCAATAAAATAGTCTATATAATATTTTTTTTGCGAGTAATAATAGTCGATATCATATAATAGTTCCCGTAATAATAAAATTAGCCCGGGCGGCTGCCGATTGGATTCCCTTCGTGTTCCATCAGAGTGGGACTCCTGACCAACAAAGGTACAAATCAACTTCGCTCGAACGGATGACTTTTTCTCGTACTCATACTAGTTATTAGCTTGTAATTAAAGGATGGGATGATAAATAAACATATAGACAACTGAACTGCAATTCGTTCTTCTACAAAGACAACTAAGCTTGATGATCTACAATGAACTAGCATTGACAAAGACGAGGACTAACACTGCAAAATAAATAAAAAATGTTTGTCCGTTCCAAAAACAAAATAACTAGAAGAAAACATTAGAAAAAAATATGAAATCAAGTGAAGAATATGAAGATATAATTTGGAACCAATTTGAATAATATTCCATTACCCTGTATGCAGAATTAGCACAAAGGAAAAAATTCTTGACAACAGTTATCTATCATACTATAAAGATCTAAAACTTTTAACAACTGACAGATCCACCAGTTATTGAAACACTACCCTTCTAGCGACCTCACCAATCATACGTTTTTCTATCAAACTTTTGAAAACCAACGGACCCACCGGCCACTGAAACACTACCCCTCCTAGCGACTCCACCTGTCAGGCTCTTTTTCGTCAAACTCTACACCTCTCTTGTCCGTGTCTATAGTATGTAATCGTCAAGTTTGTAACTAACACGGTCTCCGGCTAACTATAGAATTAGTGTATCGCACGTGCGTTCTCACCGTAAAATTTCTTTACATACTTTTCTCATCATGGAATTTGTTACCCATCCCACGTATCCACCAACCAAATCTATACTATAAGGATCCAGTAGAATTTAAAACACTTCTCAACAAAATAATTCATACCCACCCTTCACAAAAGACCCACGTGTCAGGTGTAACGGTGGAAAAGACGTGGAAAGTTTTTAAAAATGATGTTTCTAGAGAGTTTTTATCTCACCATAGAATTTCTTTACCCACCTCACGTACCCATCAAACAAAATAAATCTATACCTTAATTATAAAGCAAGTAAGGAGCCTTTGTGTTTTCTGCCTCTATAATTTTGTTTCTGTCGTCCGTCGCCCGTTGTACGCTAATCCACGGAAACCAGGTTGAAACCGAACTTCGAGTACTCAGTATCTAAGTTTAACTCGGTAATAATTGAAAAGAAAAATAAAAACCGTGTGGAACGCCGAAGCCCGCTCGTGTTGCTGCGCCTGGGCCGCACGCCCCCTTCTCCCGCTCGTGCTGCTCGCGCGCCTAGCGGGCTCTACAGGTACGCAAATACTCAATGCACATGTGGGTTAGCTCGGCCGGCCCAGGGGTGTGCTGACCAAAACAAGCAAGGAAAGCTACTGCTCTCCCTACCGCGCTCGTTGTTGTCGACCAGGCCAAGGATTGGAGCAAGGTGCGTGAAAAATATCAGGCTCGCACATATGATTGCATTATAAGTAAAAAATCTTCTGAATTTTTATATCCTCCCGCTTTTGGAATTAGCAAATAATAAATGGTTAGGCTATTGTTATGTGGCCATTTGTTCATTTCTTTCAAACTTATATATGTTCATCTATTGTTATTTTATAATTCTAGCATATAGCCCTAGCGGTAGGAGATTTAAGTTTGCACTCGGGATTCAGCCGGAATTGTGAAAGAAATAATATACTGATGTTATATATACTCTCAGTTTTAAATTGTGATTAAAAATTAGAATAATAAAGATGTAAAAAGGGAGTATATGCTCCGCTAAAACTAGCTAGATATAATATAAGAGTCGACGGAAGCCCAAATATGGGCTGCGTGAAATATAGTTTCTAATGATGAGATATAGATATTATAGTGTATATAATTTTTTTGTTATACAACGGTGCTCACCTCTCTGTTTTTTTTATTATAAATCAGAGTGGTTTTATGTTATTTGTGTCTCACGTAGAAAACCATGCAAACGACCTTAGTAGAAAGATTACAATTATTGCTCTTTAATTTGTCCAAAAATACCACAAAACAATTATTACTCTTTTAGTTGTCCAAAAAATTTCATAAAAAGATACATAAAACACATGGTATATTATATCATGTTCATGAGTATAAGATAATATATATTGTCTCAATCCGTAGCAACGCACGAGCACGATTGCTATTATATTTAAATACGATTTGGATATCGAAACTGTGGAGGCATATCCTGATACGTGCGCATGTTGCCAAGGGGCAGAACTATGGAGCATATCGTATTTGTATTCATGAATAAAATAAAGATTGATATGTGCTGCGGTCGAAGACCGTCACGGTGAGCGGAAGACGAGCAGGTACCCATCGTGGAGGTCGTGCATGTGGGCGAACTACTTCCACCCGTTGGCGAGGTATGCTTCTCGTCGTCAAAGACCTCCACGTCCCACAGGGGCTTCCCCGCGTTGTCGAACCGTAGGTTCAAGTCCCGGCGAGCTCCCAGGTCCTGGACGAACTTGCCGGGCAGCGGACACAGGGTTGGTCAAATTAATTGTTTGTCACACCCATGCACATCTCTTAGGATGATATCCCAAGCAAGCGATCTCCTCTTTCAGGGAGCCAGGGAGACACAAAGACATTTACCGGTGCCTCCTTATACATACATCACAGGGAGGGAGATCTCGAAGAACTCGAGATGACGAGGTCGGCACCTGTGCGGATTCCGTCAGCCCTCACGGAGGGGGAGGTGGGATCAGGCCGGCGCGGCCGGCGGGGAGGACGCTGGGGAGGCCATGATCCCGCCGTATGAGATCGTCGTGCGTCGTGCGGCTAGCTGCGCACACCTCGGTGTTGGAGGGCGCCGAGAGGATGTTGAAGGGTCGCGATCTCCACCGTGTCCACAACGTCGTCTGGCGCCGCATTGGCTTCCTCGACTGAGGCAGAGGCGAGTCATCACGTCGCTTTCGCGATAAAGTTTTCATCAAATTTTTCATCTTCCAAATTTTTGTTTTTTGATATATTTTTGGTCCGGCTATTTTGATTTCTTCTCCTGATGATTAAGGGGTTCAAATTGAGGTGATGTGAGGTGAGTGAGTGAGGACATAATTATGGTGTTGTTCCATGATTATTCCATCGCACATATATGGAAATTTTGACATTTAAAATACTTATGATACTTTGTTTTGGAAAATTTCTAACATAAGAATGTGAAATTCAATCCAATTTACTAAGATAAAATGTTTATCTAATACACGCGCATGTCGCGCAGTATGATATTTTGAAGGTATTAAGACCATATAAATGCAATATTTTTTATGTTATATATATTATTGTAACAATTTTAAATTTAACTCTAGCTCGTGAGCTTAACGAGCAAGCTCGCGAGCTTAATGAGCCGAGCCGAGCCAAGATTTTTGCTCGTTTCCTTAACGAGCCTAGCCGAGCTAGCTCGTTTGGCTAACATCTCTTTTTTCTTTGGTGGAATCCCGGTAGATCCATCTAGGATCCCCAACAGCTGAGCTCCTCGAATAGGTGGAAGAACCTGCGCCCTCCATAGCAGATAGTTGGTGCGGGTCAGCTTCTTGGACACCTTAGTGCCGAAGGAAGCTGGTGGTGGATGGGATGAGGAAGACGCCATGGAATGACGAGTTGAAGAAGAGGGCTCTGATTACCATGAAAGAGTAGACAACAATGGGTAGAACGTGGCTGCCTATCTTGGCTCGCCTACGGCTTCGTGTTAATATATAGGGGAGACCCCAAACAGTTTACAACATCTTGATTACAACTTGCACGTCAAGCTAAATCGGTTTGAACTAGATCTAAACCTCTTCTATCTATAACAACCGACCAGCTTGACTTTACTAGGAAACATATCCTATCACGCTCAGTTGACGTGTTACAATTGGACTATAGCTATTCTAACAGCCTCCCTCAATCCTAACCTGGTTTCTTGATCAGGTTGAGATTGCCTTTGAAAGCCTCAAAACTTCGAGCTGCCAATCCTTTCGTGAACCCATCAGCCAACTGATCTTTAGTTCCGATTAACCGAACTTGTAGCTGTTTCTTAACAACCCTTTCTCTTACAAAGTGGAAGTCTATTTCGATATGCTTAGCCCTTGCATGAAAAACCGGATTTGCAGACAGATATGTAGCACCTAAATTATCGCACCATAAAATCGGAGACTGTTCTGTCTGAACACCAAGTTCTCTTAGCAAAGCCTCCAGCCATATAACTTCTGCTGTAGCGTTTGCTAAAGACTTATATTCTGCCTCTGTACTCGATCTTGAAACAGTTGCATGCTTCCTAGCACTCCAGGAGATCAGATTGTTACCAAGGAAAATACAGAAACCTCCTGTCGACATTCGATCATCAATATCACCAGCCCAATCTGCATCAGAGAAGGCACTAATCAATGTAGAACTAGTACTGAAAATCTTAAGTCCAACATCAATTGTTCCCTGTATGTATCTCAATATTCTCTTCACAACAGACCAGTGCTTGGTAGTAGGCGGGTGTAGAAATTGGCAAACTTTATTTACTGCAAAGGCTAAGTCTGGACGTGTCAATGTCAAATATTGTAGTGCACCTACAACACTTCTGTACCTAGTCCCATCTTCCATAGATAATGGCTCGCCATCTTCCTTTGATTACCTTTCTGTTGCAACCAGAGGAGTAGGCGAACTCTTACAATTGTACATACCAACACGATGCAAGATATCCTTTGCATATTTCTCCTGAGATAACGTTATGAAACTTTGTAGTTGACAACTTTGTCATTTGAAGTCATATAGTTGCTAGATCTATGTTTGAATATTCTCAAATTTGAAATTCAAATTTCGTAAACGGCCTCGGATGAAAAAATGGTCAACATGAAAGTTGTAGATCTTTAGAAGTTATGAAACTTTGTAGTTGACAAGTTTTTAATTTGAAATTGTTTTACTAGTGAAAAGTAAGTTTGTAATCAAAATTTAAAATTTGAGTTTTTCCAAACGACCTCGGATGAAAAGACGGTCAACATGAAAGTTGTAGATCTCGACAAGTCATGAAACTTTGTAATTGACAACTTTGTCATTTGAAGTCATCTAGTTGCTAGATCTAAGTTTGGATGTTCTCAAATTTGAAATTCAAATTTTTGTAAACGGTCTCGGATGAAAAAACGGTCAACATGAAAGTTGTAGGTTTCGAAAAGTTAGTAAACTTTGTAGTTCAACACTTTTTGATTTGAAGTCGTTTAGGGCCTCAAACAAGCAATTTAAACTCGGTTAGGTATAATATGATAGGAATCGGACGCTATTTAGTCACAGGTGACGGAGTGGTGCAGTGGTAGGGGAGGCTACGCGCGAGGAAGAGGTCACGAGTTCGAACCTTGCTGGCCGCGTAGCGTGCGATTTATGGGCGAAAAAATGGCTTGGGTGGCTGGTGGCCCTCCCCAAATGAAAATAAATTTTTTTTCTCTAATGTTTTCGTATTTTTTGGGGTTTATTTTGGACACAGGGCATCGGGGGTATCACAAACGGTTCATCACAAACGATTCGGAAAACCTTTTGTGATGTCCCTTCCCAACCGTTTATGATGGCTGTATCTGGAGTAGTGAATACAACACTTGATAAAAGAATTGTTCACTACCAGAATGATCAACATCTGCACCGGGTGGGAAAGCCCTTTAGCACCGGGTTTCCCACCGGTGCCACTAAACCGAGGCTAAAGGGGTACCAGCTTCAGAAAAAACCCTTTTAGCCGAATGGCATCCTTCTACCAAATCCGGCCCACATGTCAGCCTCTTCCTGGTGCAAATTAAGTAAAATTCATATAATATATTAGCCGAGGTCTACATGTACAAATTACTTGCTTACCGGAAAGCCAATGCTCCATTTCAGTGTTTCATGGTCAATACTAGGGTGATCTTTACGAAATTGAACCCACACCCTGCGAAAAAAAATTGAGTTAAGTCATTGCGAGTGTAAGGGGTGAATTAATTAGGGAAAAATATACATCACCTTGTCATCATGTCAATGATGTTTCGTAGTTTATATTTTGGAGTGTGCAATGAATCAAAGACGTTGACGACACCCCAGTCAGGACACAATATGAGTAGTTGTTACCGGCCCCTTCATTAGTGCCTTGGACATTGGCGGCCCCTTCAACATTTTCGGGCCTTGCAACATTGTCGCCAACACTTCTTCCATTGACATTTGTTGGGTTACAATATCAAAAAGTTGATTCGTAAAGAACGTAATATTTGTATAGGTTTAAATATGTTTCCTCAGGATTGTGTAGTATCATTGCTTCACTTATCCTTCGAGGATCCACGAATCCAACGTCATATATATTGTCTCTCCGACATTTTTGAATCTCCATTCTGCATATGTTAAGCAATAAATAAAGCCCGCGTCAGCATAGATTGGAATTATTGTTTTCAAACTGTGAATTATAAGCAACAACAAAGTACTTACAGTGTCCAACAGGTGATCAAATCCACGTCCATGGCATCGTGGTGGTACAGCTCATATATATCCATAAACCTCAGCCAGACTGAATCCACGTCGCCATTGTAGAAATCCTGGTCCTTCACGCCTACTTTGATCATGTGCGCTTTATTCCTTCTTGATTCTTCCAAGTACCCGTCATGGAATCGGCGCATCTTCGTCTGTAGCGTGGTCTCTATTTCAGGAGGGACCATAGGCTCGCCAAGCTTAAACGGCCACTTCAGCGTTGTGTTTACAGGCACCTCTTCTTCCCCCAGGACTTGCGCTCTGGTTAGTCCAGTCTCGGCCATTACTCGTTGAATGTTAAGCTCGTCCAGAGATGGCAATGGACCCAAGGGACGCTGAGGTTGCTGGCCGAGCTGATGAACCTTTTTGGATGTGCCCGCCTCCTTATCTGCAGCCTTCTGCTTCCGGCGAGATTTCAGTAATGAGCGGTCATAGTCTGTTACTATTACTTCCTTCTGTTGACCCTTGCTCAAATTACCGAGGAATGACTTGACGACGGTGGGATCAAGCTTCGGCTCCGGCTCCGGTTTTTTCCTCCACTCGGCCATTTGCCTCTTTGTGTCTGCTTTCACCCAAGCTTCGAGCTCTTTTAGAGTCTTCTCACCCGCTAAAGGGTGGCACCCTTTAGCACCGGGTGCATGGTTTTCCGCACCTTCTTCCCTGGTGGAGAGGGGGCGGAGGCTTTAGTGCGGCGTCCCCTCTTCGGCGGAGGGGGCGGAGACCTCCGCGGCGGAGGGGACGGGCTTGCATCAGGAGCTCCCGGAGAATCGTCATGATCCGGTGGATCTCTTGGAGAGGGGGGAGTTGACGGAGGCTTGTTGGTAGCCGCAGGTGTACTGGGTATGACGACGTCTGCCTTGCTCCATAGAATGATGCAGTGAGAACACTGACCGAGTTTTGTTTCTCCGTCACCTCCGGGGATGTCAAGTTCCAAGTCTTCCCAGCTGGGAAAGCCAATGTTCCATTTTAGTGTTTCATGTTGAATTCCCGGGTGTTCTTGACGGAATTGAATCCAGGCCCTGCGAACAAAAAAATTGAGTTAAGTCATTGCGAGTGTAAGGGGTGAATTAAGTAGGGGAAAATATACATCACCTTGTCATCATGTCCATGATGTTCTGTAGTTTTTCTATTGGAGTGTACAATGAATCAAAGACGTTCACGACACCCCGGTCAGGACACAATATTATTAAGAACCAGTGGAATCTGTGCACATGTAATTTTCAACATATATGCACATTTCTACATTTCCAACAATTTTCAACATATATGCATATACATTTCCAATGAAATAAATTTCCAATATACGTTTCCAACAATTTTCAACATATATGCATATACATTTCCAATGAAATAAATTTCCAATATACGTTTCCAACAATTTTCAACATATATGCATATACATTTCCAATGAAATAAATTTCCAATATACGTTTCCAACAATTTTCAACATATATGCATATACATTTCCAATGAAATAAATTTCCAATATACGTTTCCAACAATTTTCAACATATATGCATATACATTTCCAATGAAATAAATTTCCAATATACGTTTCCAACAATTTTCAACATATATGCATATACATTTCCAATGAAATAAATTTCCAATATACGTTTCCAACAATTTTCAACATATATGCATATACATTTCCAATGAAATAAATTTCCAATATACGTTTCCAACAATTTTCAACATATATGCATATACATTTCCAATGAAATAAATTTCCAATATACGTTTCCAACAATTTTCAACATATATGCATATACATTTCCAATGAAATAAATTTCCAATATACGTTTCCAACAATTTTCAACATATATGCATATACATTTCCAATGAAATAAATTTCCAATATACGTTTCCAACAATTTTCAACATATATGCATATACCTTTCCAATGAAATAAATTTCCAATATACGTTTCCAACAATTTTCAACATATATGCATATACCTTTCCAATGAAATAAATTTCCAATATACGTTTCCAACAATTTTCAACATATATGCATATACCTTTCCAATGAAATAAATTTCCAATATACGTTTCCAACAATTTTCAACATATATGCATATACCTTTCCAATGAAATAAATTTCCAATATACGTTTCCAACAATTTTCAACATATATGCATATACCTTTCCAATGAAATAAATTTCCAATATACATTTCCAACAATTTTCAACATATATGCATATACATTTCCAATGAAATAAATTTCCAATATACATTCCAACAATTTTCAACGTATATGCACATTTCTAAAATTTCTAACTATATAACCAATAAAATAAATTTCCAATATATATTTCCAACCATTTTCAACATATATGCACATTTCTAAAATTTCTAACAATATAACCAATAAAATAGATTTCCAATATACATTTCCAACCATTTTCAACATATATGCACATTTCTAAAATTTCTAACAATATAACCAATAAAATAGATTTCCAATATACATTTCCAACCATTTTCAACATATATGCACATTTCTAAAATTTCTAACAATATAACCAATAAAATAGATTTCCAATATACATTTCCAACCATTTTCAACATATATGCACATTTCTAAAATTTCTAACAATATAACCAATAAAATAGATTTCCAATATACATTTCCAACCATTTTCAACATATATGCACATTTCTAAAATTTCTAACAATATAACCAATAAAATAGATTTCCAATATACATTTCCAACCATTTTCAACATATATGCACATTTCTAAAATTTCTAACAATATAACCAATAAAATAGATTTCCAATATACATTTCCAACCATTTTCAACATATATGCACATTTCTAAAATTTCTAACAATATAACCAATAAAATAGATTTCCAATATACATTTCCAACCATTTTCAACATATATGCACATTTCTAAAATTTCTAACAATATAACCAATAAAATAGATTTCCAATATACATTTCCAACCATTTTCAACATATATGCACATTTCTAAAATTTCTAACAATATAACCAATAAAATAGATTTCCAATATACATTTCCAACCATTTTCAACATATATGCACATTTCTAAAATTTCTAACAATATAACCAATAAAATAGATTTCCAATATACATTTCCAACCATTTTCAACATATATGCACATTTCTAAAATTTCTAACAATATAACCAATAAAATAGATTTCCAATATACATTTCCAACCATTTTCAACATATATGCACATTTCTAAAATTTCTAACAATATAACCAATAAAATAGATTTCCAATATACATTTCCAACCATTTTCAACATATATGCACATTTCTAAAATTTCTAACAATATAACCAATAAAATAGATTTCCAATATACATTTCCAACCAATATAAAATTTCCAATATACATTTAAATGTAAATTTCAATACATACGAAGCATTTCCAATACACCGCATTTCTAATAAAATAAATATTCTAATATTTTCTTCTAATATTTTCTAATATTTTCATAACATATGAAGCATTTCCAATACACCTCATTTCCAATAAAATAAATTTCTAATATTTCCTAATATTTTTCAATACATATGAAGCATATATATTTCTAATATTTTCTTCTAATACTTCCAATACATATGAACGGGTTCGGCTTAGCGAACGCGTTCGGCCATGCGCATTTGGTTAGCGCGTGCGTTCCTAATCATGCCATGGCCGAACGCGTTCGCTAAGCAATGGCTGCAAGTGTTCGCCATGCAGGGTACCTGCACGCACACACGGCACGAAGGCCGGCTCACAAACAAGCATGCCACGGCACGAAGGCCGGCTTCACAGAGGGCTCACCGCGCGGGCGGTGACGGTGGCGCGGCGACTGGCGGCGGCGGTGGCGCGGCGACGGGACGGCGCGACGCGCGGCGTCGGGCGCGACGGGCGGTCGGGCGGCGACGGGCGGGCGGCGACGGGCGGGCGGCGACGGCGCGGCGACGGGCGGGCGGCGACGGGCGGCGGCGACGGCGCGGAGGCGGCCGGACGGCGAGGGCGGGGCGGGCCGGGCGCGGGGACGGAGGAGATGAGGCGGCGGCGGCGCGGTTTCGATCTGGGGGAGGCGAAGTGGGGAGGCAGGAGGCGCCGGTATATAGGTCCGAGTCCTTTAGCACCGGGTGCAGCCACGACCCGGTGCTAAAGGCCCTTTAGCACCGGGTCTTCTACACCCAGCGCTAAAGGCCGTAACTGGCGCCAAACGAAAATTGGGGGCCTTTAGCACCGGATTTTAGATCAACCCGGTGCTAAAGGCCCCCATTTTCGTTTCGCGCCAATTCTCAAACCAGACTTTAGCACCGGGGGCTCCTATTCGATATATTAAATGGATTTATATTTATACTACTATTAATACTTATTTTAATTCTAGTTATTTATATTTATACTACTATTAATACTTGTTTTAATTCTAGTTATTTATATTTATACTACTATTAATACTTGTTTTAAATTAATAGAAAATCTTATAAATTAATAGGAAATATTATATATTAATAGAAAATCTTATAAATTAATAGAAAATAAATATAAAATGCTATAATTAATGAAAAATCTACATAATTAATAGAAAATCAATATAAAATGCTAGAATGAATAAATAATCCTACTAAATTATTAGAAAATCTTATAAATTAAGCAATATAAAATGCTAGAAAATCAATATAAAATGCTAGAAAATCAATATAAAATGCTAGAAAATCAATATAAAATGCTAGAAAATCAATATAAAATGCTAGAAAATCAATATAAAATGCTAGAAAATCTTATAAATTACTAGAAAATCAATATAAAATGTTAGAAAATCCTATAAATCAATAGAAATTACATGGCATCATCGTTTACTCGGACACTAATAAACTTCCTCTTTACAAATGTTCCTTGATTGTGATCACGCCGTAGATACGGTGTCTCCTCCGCCGCTAACAGGATGCTTGGGTCATCAGCCACTGAGAATGGAGGCCGGCCATCGAGCATATCATAATCTTCATCCGTCTTGTCCTCAACTCCTACGATTTTTCTCTTTCCTGGAAGAACTATATGACGCTTTGGCTCGTCTTGTGATGGGTCCAATTGCTTACCCGCCCCTTTCTTCGGTCTGCTAGTCATGTCCTTCACATAAAAAACTTGTGTGACAGCTTTGCCCAGGACGAACGGTTCGTCTAGAAAGCCAATCTTGTTTAGGTCCACTAACGTCATTCCATAGTCCGCTTCAACTTTAACACCTCCTCCAGTCAGCTTCACCCATTGGCACTTGAACAGTGGGATCTTCAAAGGTCCGTACTCTAGTTCCCATATCTCCTCTATGATTCCATAGTATGAGTTTGTATTGCCATTGGTGTCTGTCGCGTCGATCCGGACACCACTGTTTTGGTTGGTGCTTTTCTTGTCCTGGGCTCTTGTGTAAAATGTATACCCATTGATGTCGTATCCTTGGAATGTCAAGATCGTGCTCGATGGACCTCTAGCTACAAAAGCTAGCTGCGCATCAATGCCCTCGACACCCATAAGACGTCTTCGCAACCAATCGGCGAAAGTACTATTGTGCAGACGCTGAATGAAGGCCGCAGACTTTGTTGAGTTTTCGTCCCTGAGAATCTGCATGTGCTCCTCGATGTACGGAGCAACTAAGGTTGATTGTTGCAAAACTGTGAGGTGCGCTTTACGAAATGTCTCAACGTCCTTGATCACCATCGATCTTCTCCCTAGTGTGCCCTTTCCACCAAGTCTCCCCTCGTGATGGGATTCGGGCACACCAATCGGCATAAGATCGTCGACAAAGTCAACACAGAATTCAATGACCTCCTCCGTTTCGTATCCCTTAGCAATGCATCCTTCTGGACGAGAACGATTACGGACATACTTCTTTAGGACAGCGAAGAACCTCTCAAATGGGAACATGTTGTGTAGAAATACTGGGCCCAATATACGAATCTCTTTGACGAGGTGAACCAATAGATGTGTCATGATATTGAAGAAGGATGGTGGAAATATCATCTCAAAGCTGACAAGACATTGCACCACGTCGTTCTGTAGCTGATCTAAGTGGTCTGGATTGATCACCTTCTGAGAAATTGCATTGAGGAATGCACATAGCTTCACAATGGCTTTCCGCACGTTTACTGGTAGCACACCCCTGAGTATGACGGGAAGCAGCTGTGTCATCAACACATGGCAGTCGTGAGACTTCAGGTTTGTGAACTTCTTCTCTTTCATATTTATTATTCCCTTAATATTGGAGGAGTAGCCAGACGGAACCTTGATACTGTTCAAGCATTCAAACATGCTTGCCTTCTCTTCTTTGCTGAGAGTGAAGCTGGCAGGACGCATGTACTGGCGTCCTTTGTCTCTCTTTTCTGGATGTAGATCAGTCCGTTGCTTCAATCGTTTCAGCTCCTGACGTGCTTCCAGTATATCTTTGGCTTCCCATAAGTACCTAGGAAGCTTATCAAGTTCACGATTTGCTGCCTTCCACTGCAGAAGTTCAAGTGTGCTACCCAACTTCTTTAGCCCCTCTTTGCAATCTGGGTACAGGTCAGTCTTGTGGTCCTGCAACATGCGCTGTATCTTTTTTAGTTCCTTATCATTGCCGCAGTCTTTCTCGGCATCACGCAACATTTGCCCGAGCCCATCAGTTGGTTCATTTTCCTGAGCAACATCTTCCTGAGCATCGCCTTCCCGAGCAACATCTTCCTCATCGGCATCACCCATTGCAGCATATGCAAAGGAACCGTAGTATTGAGCCAATAACGGAATGTCGTCATCGTCGTCTTGTGATGGGTCCAATTGCTTACCCCCACCTTTCTTATCGGCCCCTTTCTTCGGTCTGCTAGCCATGTCCTTCACATAAAAAACTTGTGTGATAGCTTTGGCCAGGACGAACGGTTCGTCTAGATAGCCAATCTTGTTTAGGTCCACTAACGTCATTCCATAGTCCGCTTCAACTTTAACACCTCCTCCAGTCAGCTTCACCCATTGGCACTTGAACAGTGGGATCTTCAAAGGTCCATACTCTAGTTCCCATATCTCCTCCATGACTCCATAGTATGAGTTTGTAATGCCATTGGTGTCTAATATAAGAGTCGGTCAGCACGGAAGCCCAAATATGGGCCGTGTGAAATATAGTTTCTAATGATGAGATATAGATATTATAGTGTATATAATTTTTTTGTTATACAACGGTGCTCACCTCTCTGTTTTTTTTATTATAAATCAGAGTGGTTTTATGTTATTTGTGTCTCACATAGAAAACCATGCAAACGACCTTAGTAGAAAGATTACAATTATTGCTCTTTAATTTGTCCAAAAATACCACAAAACAATTATTACTCTTTTAGTTGTCCAAAAAATTTCATAAAAAGATACATAAAACACATGGTATATTATATCATGTTCATGAGTATAAGATAATATATATTGTCTCAATCCGTAGCAACGCACGAGCACGATTGCTATTATATTTAAATACGATTTGGATATCGAAACTGTGGAGGCATATCCTGATACGTGCGCATGTTGCCAAGGGGCAGAACTATGGAGCATATCGTATTTGTATTCATGAATAAAATAAAGATTGATATGTGCTGCGGTCGAAGACCGTCACGGTGAGCGGAAGACGAGCAGGTACCCATCGTGGAGGTCGTGCATGTGGGCGAACTACTTCCACCCGTTGGCGAGGTATGCTTCTCGTCGTCAAAGACCTCCACGTCCCACAGGGGCTTCCCCGCGTTGTCGAACCGTAGGTTCAAGTCCCGGCGAGCTCCCAGGTCCTGGACGAACTTGCCGGGCAGCGGACACAGGGTTGGTCAAATTAATTGTTTGTCACACCCATGCACATCTCTTAGGATGATATCCCAAGCAAGCGATCTCCTCTTTCAGGGAGCCAGGGAGACACAAAGACATTTACCGGTGCCTCCTTATACATACATCACAGGGAGGGAGATCTCGAAGAACTCGAGATGACGAGGTCGGCACCTGTGCGGATTCCGTCAGCCCTCACGGAGGGGGAGGTGGGATCAGGCCGGCGCGGCCGGCGGGGAGGACGCTGGGGAGGCCATGATCCCGCCGTATGAGATCGTCGTGCGTCGTGCGGCTAGCTGCGCACACCTCGGTGTTGGAGGGCGCCGAGAGGATGTTGAAGGGTCGCGATCTCCACCGTGTCCACAACGTCGTCTGGCGCCGCATTGGCTTCCTCGACTGAGGCAGAGGCGAGTCATCACGTCGCTTTCGCGATAAAGTTTTCATCAAATTTTTCATCTTCCAAATTTTTGTTTTTTGATATATTTTTGGTCCGGCTATTTTGATTTCTTCTCCTGATGATTAAGGGGTTCAAATTGAGGTGATGTGAGGTGAGTGAGTGAGGACATAATTATGGTGTTGTTCCATGATTATTCCATCGCACATATATGGAAATTTTGACATTTAAAATACTTATGATACTTTGTTTTGGAAAATTTCTAACATAAGAATGTGAAATTCAATCCAATTTACTAAGATAAAATGTTTATCTAATACACGCGCATGTCGCGCAGTATGATATTTTGAAGGTATTAAGACCATATCTTGTTTAGGTCCACTAACGTCATTATATTATTGTAACAATTTTAAATTTAACTCTAGCTCGTGAGCTTAACGAGCAAGCTCGCGAGCTTAATGAGCCGAGCCGAGCCAAGATTTTTGCTCGTTTCCTTAACGAGCCGAGCCGAGCTAGCTCGTTTGGCTAACGAGCTTGAACGAGCCGAGCCAAAACGAGCTGAGCTGGCTCGACATCCACCCCTAATTACAACGCACTTGTGATATATCACAACTTTCTCAGAAATTAAAGATCCATATTGAAGTACTTAATACACTTTATTGCTCGATAACTGTGTGTATGAATGCTTCTTTGGCAACACGTTGTCTGGCAGCAATGCAGCATATCGATCTCACGGCATAGAGAGGCGTCTGTCGCAAGCATTGGGAAGATGAGTTAAGTTGACAGATATAACATGGTACGATGGAACACCATAACCAGAACTATTTCTCCAGCAAGAAACGATCACGTACTGTGCCGTCAGTTAGCTGGTTCCCAATTCACTGTTGGTCAGTGTTTCTCATTCAAGACATCAAGAAGTGGGAGGAGAGGAGCCCGGAATTTTTAGTCCGTAAAAAAATCTTTTTGCCCGTATTTCCAATCATTATTACAGAAAGCGACAAACGGTTTTACAGGAACAAATCCGTTTGTGATACCCCCATCACAAATGGTTTTGGTACGGTTTTACCAAAACCGTTTGTGATGAGGGCATCACAAACCGTTTGTGATGTTGGGACATCACAAACGGTTCGTATTTGTGATGGGGTCATCTTGTGATGATGTGTATGGTACACGTTCAAACTATATTTTGAAATAGTAAATCACTTCAAATCAAAAAGTGTTGAACTACAAAGTTTTATGGCTTCTCAAGATGTAGAACTTTTACTTTGGTCATTTCTTCATTTGACAAATTCATATGAATATTGTTCATAAAATCCATCTCCTGTTTGGGACTGCTCCGCTCCACTTTTTTTCAACTCTGCTCCCAAATTACCCAGCCAAACAGATCCGACTCTAAAAACTCTGCTCCAGAAAAAAGGTGGAGTTGTGACTCAACTCCACGTTTTTTAGGGAGCTCCACAAGGGGTGCTCCACGCTAGAGTTGGGAGATAATTACCCACCATGCCACTGGTTACAAAGGTACCAGTTCGTTCTTTCTTTCTTTTTCCCTCCTCCCAACGCACACCGCCGCCCGTCCTTCCTCCCATCGACGCCCGCCCGCTAGATCCAGCGGCGGCGCACGGGCGGGCGGCCGGCAGCAGCGCGGCGCGCGGCTCACAGGTGGAGGTGCGGGCGGCCGCCAGCGAGGAGGGGCGCGGCCCGCCGGTGAGGCGGCACGGGGCAGCGGCGCACGTGCGGTGAGGGGTGCGGGCGGCCGACGGCGAGGTGTGCGCGGGGTGGCCGGCGGCGAGGCGGCGCCGGGCGGGGAAGAAGAGAAGTGCTGTGGCCGCGCGAGGGCCGAGCGGCGGTGCAGCGCACCGGCGGCGTGAGTAGGGCCGGCAGAGCCGTGCCGCGGCGGCGCGAGCCCGAGCAGCGGAGCAGGGCTACGGCGGCGGTGGAGCGTGGCAGCGAAGCGGTGCGGGGCCGAGCGGCCGGCGGCGAGGCCGTGCAGGGCGGCGCACGACTAGCGACGAGGCCGCGTCGCGAGCTACAGTGTCGCGAGGAGGAGGTTGAAGAAGACCTTACATGTGGGCCCTACGTATTTCAGGAGCCGGAGCTAGATCGGTGCCAAACAGGACATTGGCTTCAGAAACTCCACAGTAGAGCTGCTCTATGGTGGAGTTGGTAGAGCAGAGCTGAAAATATTGGAGCGGAGCAGTCCCAAACAGGTCCAGTCATAGTTTCTAAAACTATAAGAGAGACCTATAAGATTTGTGAACAATGTTACTCACACTACATCGTATGAAAAAACGGTCAATATCAAAGTTA
>OAMR01001016.1:184186-233238 GCA_900205405.1 Echinochloa crus-galli
TACCGTACTACCTGTCTCTTATACACATCTGGATCCATCGGCGGGGTGTCTCAACATGCCATCCTGCTTACGTTCTTCTTTGTGCCAGCGCATCAGTTTGGCATGGTCTTTGTTCCTGAACAAACGCTTCAGACGCGGTATGAGAGGGAAATACCACATCACCTTCGCAGGGATTTTTTTCTTAGAACGCTCTCTCCCAACATCACTAGGGTCGTCCCGCCTGATCTTGTATCGTGCGCAGGTGCAAACCGGACAACGATCCAAGTGTTCGTACTGTCCGCGATAGAGGATACAGTCATTAGTACACGCATGTATCTTCTGCACCTCCAAACCTAGAGGGCAAACAACACGTTTTGCTTGATACGTCGTCGATGTCAATTTGTTACCCTCTGGAAGAATCTTCTTTACGAGTTTCAGTAGCTCCTCGAAACCCTTATCAGTAACACCATTTGCTGCCTTCCACTCCAGAAGTTCAAGTGTGGTACCCAACTTCTTTAGCCTCTCTTTGCAATCTGGGTACAGGTCAGTCTTGTGGTCATACAACATGCGCTGTATCTTTTTCAGTTCCTTATCATTGCCATGGTCTTTCTCAGCATCACGCAACATTTGCCCGAGTCCATCAGTAGGGTCATTTTCGTGAGCAACATCTTCCCGAGCAACATCTTCCTCATCGGCATCACCCATATCAGCATCTGCAAAGGAACTGTAGTATTGAGCCAATAACGGAATGTCGTCATCGGCCTCGTCTTCTTCATCTTCATCCATTAGAATTCCTCTTTCACCGTGCTTCGTCCACTTATAAATATAGTTTTTAATGTATAGTTATTAATACTTGTTTTAATTCAGTTATTAATACCTATTAAAAATATATATTAAAAAAGAAAATCTTATAAATTACTAGAAAATCAATATAAAATGCTAGAAAATCTTATAAATTAATAGAAAATCAATATAAAATGCTAGAAAATCTTATAAATTAATAGAAAATCAATATAAAATGCTAGAAAATCTTATAAATTAATAGAAAATCAATATAAAATGCTAGAAAATCTTATAAATTAATAGAAAATCAATATAAAATGCTAGAAAATCTTATAAATTAATAGAAAATCAATATAAAATGCTAGAAAATCTTATAAATTAATAGAAAATCAATATAAAATGCTAGAAAATCTTATAAATTAATAGAAAATCAATATAAAATGCTAGAAAATCTTATAAATTAATAGAAAATCAATATAAAATGCTAGAAAATCTTATAAATTAATAGAAAATCAATATAAAATGCTAGAAAATCTTATAAATTAATAGAAAATCAATATAAAATGCTAGAAAATCTTATAAATTAATAGAAAATCAATATAAAATGCTAGAAAATCTTATAAATTAATAGAAAATCAATATAAAATGCTAGAAAATCTTATAAATTAATAGAAAATCAATATAAAATGCTAGAAAATCTTATAAATTAATAGAAAATCAATATAAAATGCTAGAAAATCTTATAAATTAATAGAAAATCAATATAAAATGCTAGAAAATCTTATAAATTAATAGAAAATCAATATAAAATGCTAGAAAATCTTATAAATTAATAGAAAATCAATATAAAATGCTAGAAAATCTTATAAATTAATAGAAAATCAATATAAAATGCTAGAAAATCTTATAAATTAATAGAAAATCAATATAAAATGCTAGAAAATCTTATAAATTAATAGAAAATCAATATAAAATGCTAGAAAATCTTATAAATTAATAGAAAATCAATATAAAATGCTAGAAAATCTTATAAATTAATAGAAAATCAATATAAAATGCTAGAAAATCTTATAAATTAATAGAAAATCAATATAAAATGCTAGAAAATCTTATAAATTAATAGAAAATCAATATAAAATGCTAGAAAATCTTATAAATTAATAGAAAATCAATATAAAATGCTAGAAAATCTTATAAATTAATAGAAAATCAATATAAAATGCTAGAAAATCTTATAAATTAATAGAAAATCAATATAAAATGCTAGAAAATCTTATAAATTAATAGAAAATCAATATAAAATGCTAGAAAATCTTATAAATTAATAGAAAATCAATATAAAATGCTAGAAAATCTTATAAATTAATAGAAAATCAATATAAAATGCTAGAAAATCTTATAAATTAATAGAAAATCAATATAAAATGCTAGAAAATCTTATAAATTAATAGAAAATCAATATAAAATGCTAGAAAATCTTATAAATTAATAGAAAATCAATATAAAATGCTAGAAAATCTTATAAATTAATAGAAAATCAATATAAAATGCTAGAAAATCTTATAAATTAATAGAAAATCAATATAAAATGCTAGAAAATCTTATAAATTAATAGAAAATCAATATAAAATGCTAGAAAATCTTATAAATTAATAGAAAATCAATATAAAATGCTAGAAAATCTTATAAATTAATAGAAAATCAATATAAAATGCTAGAAAATCTTATAAATTAATAGAAAATCAATATAAAATGCTAGAAAATCTTATAAATTAATAGAAAATCAATATAAAATGCTAGAAAATCTTATAAATTAATAGAAAATCAATATAAAATGCTAGAAAATCTTATAAATTAATAGAAAATCAATATAAAATGCTAGAAAATCTTATAAATTAATAGAAAATCAATATAAAATGCTAGAAAATCTTATAAATTAATAGAAAATCAATATAAAATGCTAGAAAATCTTATAAATTAATAGAAAATCAATATAAAATGCTAGAAAATCTTATAAATTAATAGAAAATCAATATAAAGCCTCGGCACATTAGCACCGGTTGCTGGCTGCAACCAGTGCTAAAGGGGGAGCATTAGCACCGGGTCTTGCCACGACCCGGTGCTAATGTCTTCGCCCTGACACATCTTCGCGCCGCCCCCGCTCCTAGCCGTTGGACCCGGTACGGTGCTGAAGCCCCATCAGCACCGGGTCCAAAAATGGCCGAGGCGGAGGGGGCGGGCGGATGTGAAGTTTTCTGGTAGTGGTTGTTTGAATGAACTGTTTCTGTACTGGGCAGTTAGTTCTGTACCGGTGACTGAAGGCTTAATTACTCGGTCCTCTTTTATACAACTATATCTGATTTCTTGGCCTTGCACAAGTTCTCCCACATATGACAGTTATATATACACTACGGGAAACCCGGAGTTTGCCGAGTGCCTGGGGCACTCGGCAAACCCCGGAATACACTCGGCAAAGCCTTTGCCGAGTGTAACACTCGGCAAAGGGGTTACGGCATATCTCGTGTCGGCAAACAGGCCCTTTGCCGAGTGTCTTCTGTCGGGCACTCGGCAAAGCCTTTGCCGAGATTAGAAGCCGACACTCGGCAAAATAAAGCACTAACAGACGGCCCGCCGACGGTGGCGGCCGTCTGTTAGTTGTAACGGAGCCTTTGCCGAGTGTCGCGCTCGGCAAAGACTCTAGCCTTTGCCGAGTGTCGCGCTCGGCAAAGACTCTAGCCTTTGCCGAGTGTCGCGCTCGGCAAAGACTCTAGCCTTTGCCGAGTGTCGCGCTCGGCAAAGACTCTAGCCTTTGCCGAGTGTCGCGCTCGGCAAAGACTCTAGCCTTTGCCGAGTGTCGCGCTCGGCAAAGACTCTAGCCTTTGCCGAGTGTCGCGCTCGGCAAAGACTCTAACCTTTGCCGAGTGTCGCGCTCGGCAAAGACTCTAGCCTTTGCCGAGTGTCGCGCTCGGCAAAGACTCTAGCCTTTGCCGAGTGTCGCGCTCGGCAAAGACTCTAGCCTTTGCCGAGTGTCGCGCTCGGCAAAGACTCTAGCCTTTGCCGAGTGTCGCGCTCGGCAAAGACTCTAGCCTTTGCCGAGTGTCGCGCTCGGCAAAGACTCTAGCCTTTGCCGAGTGTCGCGCTCGGCAAAGACTCTAGCCTTTGCCGAGTGTCGCGCTCGGCAAAGACTCTAGCCTTTGCCGAGTGTCGCGCTCGGCAAAGACTCTAGCCTTTGCCGAGTGTCGCGCTCGGCAAAGACTCTAGCCTTTGCCGAGTGTCGCGCTCGGCAAAGACTCTAGCCTTTGCCGAGTGTCGCGCTCGGCAAAGACTCTAGCCTTTGCCGAGTGTCGCGCTCGGCAAAGACTCTAGCCTTTGCCGAGTGTCGCGCTCGGCAAAGACTCTAGCCTTTGCCGAGTGTCGCGCTCGGCAAAGACTCTAGCCTTTGCCGAGTGTCGCGCTCGGCAAAGACTCTAGCCTTTGCCGAGTGTCGCGCTCGGCAAAGACTCTAGCCTTTGCCGAGTGTCGCGCTCGGCAAAGACTCTAGCCTTTGCCGAGTGTCGCGCTCGGCAAAGACTCTAGCCTTTGCCGAGTGTCGCGCTCGGCAAAGACTCTAGCCTTTGCCGAGTGTCGCGCTCGGCAAAGACTCTAGCCTTTGCCGAGTGTCGCGCTCGGCAAAGACTCTAGCCTTTGCCGAGTGTCGCGCTCGGCAAAGACTCTAGCCTTTGCCGAGTGTCGCGCTCGGCAAAGACTCTAGCCTTTGCCGAGTGTCGCGCTCGGCAAAGACTCTAGCCTTTGCCGAGTGTCGCGCTCGGCAAAGACTCTAGCCTTTGCCGAGTGTCGCGCTCGGCAAAGACTCTAGCCTTTGCCGAGTGTCGCGCTCGGCAAAGACTCTAGCCTTTGCCGAGTGTCGCGCTCGGCAAAGACTCTAGCCTTTGCCGAGTGTCGCGCTCGGCAAAGACTCTAGCCTTTGCCGAGTGTCGCGCTCGGCAAAGACTCTAGCCTTTGCCGAGTGTCGCGCTCGGCAAAGACTCTAGCCTTTGCCGAGTGTCGCGCTCGGCAAAGACTCTAGCCTTTGCCGAGTGTCGCGCTCGGCAAAGACTCTAGCCTTTGCCGAGTGTCGCGCTCGGCAAAGACTCTAGCCTTTGCCGAGTGTCGCGCTCGGCAAAGACTCTAGCCTTTGCCGAGTGTCGCGCTCGGCAAAGACTCTAGCCTTTGCCGAGTGTCGCGCTCGGCAAAGACTCTAGCCTTTGCCGAGTGTCGCGCTCGGCAAAGACTCTAGCCTTTGCCGAGTGTCGCGCTCGGCAAAGACTCTAGCCTTTGCCGAGTGTCGCGCTCGGCAAAGACTCTAGCCTTTGCCGAGTGTCGCGCTCGGCAAAGACTCTAGCCTTTGCCGAGTGTCGCGCTCGGCAAAGACTCTAGCCTTTGCCGAGTGTCGCGCTCGGCAAAGACTCTAGCCTTTGCCGAGTGTCGCGCTCGGCAAAGACTCTAGCCTTTGCCGAGTGTCGCGCTCGGCAAAGACTCTAGCCTTTGCCGAGTGTCGCGCTCGGCAAAGACTCTAGCCTTTGCCGAGTGTCGCGCTCGGCAAAGACTCTAGCCTTTGCCGAGTGTCGCGCTCGGCAAAGACTCTAGCCTTTGCCGAGTGTCGCGCTCGGCAAAGACTCTAGCCTTTGCCGAGTGTCGCGCTCGGCAAAGACTCTAGCCTTTGCCGAGTGTCGCGCTCGGCAAAGACTCTAGCCTTTGCCGAGTGTCGCGCTCGGCAAAGACTCTAGCCTTTGCCGAGTGTCGCGCTCGGCAAAGACTCTAGCCTTTGCCGAGTGTCGCGCTCGGCAAAGACTCTAGCCTTTGCCGAGTGTCGCGCTCGGCAAAGACTCTAGCCTTTGCCGAGTGTCGCGCTCGGCAAAGACTCTAGCCTTTGCCGAGTGTCGCGCTCGGCAAAGACTCTAGCCTTTGCCGAGTGTCGCGCTCGGCAAAGACTCTAGCCTTTGCCGAGTGTCGCGCTCGGCAAAGACTCTAGCCTTTGCCGAGTGTCGCGCTCGGCAAAGACTCTAGCCTTTGCCGAGTGTCGCGCTCGGCAAAGACTCTAGCCTTTGCCGAGTGTCGCGCTCGGCAAAGACTCTAGCCTTTGCCGAGTGTCGCGCTCGGCAAAGACTCTAGCCTTTGCCGAGTGTCGCGCTCGGCAAAGACTCTAGCCTTTGCCGAGTGTCGCGCTCGGCAAAGACTCTAGCCTTTGCCGAGTGTCGCGCTCGGCAAAGACTCTAGCCTTTGCCGAGTGTCGCGCTCGGCAAAGACTCTAGCCTTTGCCGAGTGTCGCGCTCGGCAAAGACTCTAGCCTTTGCCGAGTGTCGCGCTCGGCAAAGACTCTAGCCTTTGCCGAGTGTCGCGCTCGGCAAAGACTCTAGCCTTTGCCGAGTGTCGCGCTCGGCAAAGACTCTAGCCTTTGCCGAGTGTCGCGCTCGGCAAAGACTCTAGCCTTTGCCGAGTGTCGCGCTCGGCAAAGACTCTAGCCTTTGCCGAGTGTCGCGCTCGGCAAAGACTCTAGCCTTTGCCGAGTGTCGCGCTCGGCAAAGACTCTAGCCTTTGCCGAGTGTCGCGCTCGGCAAAGACTCTAGCCTTTGCCGAGTGTCGCGCTCGGCAAAGACTCTAGCCTTTGCCGAGTGTCGCGCTCGGCAAAGACTCTAGCCTTTGCCGAGTGTCGCGCTCGGCAAAGACTCTAGCCTTTGCCGAGTGTCGCGCTCGGCAAAGACTCTAGCCTTTGCCGAGTGTCGCGCTCGGCAAAGACTCTAGCCTTTGCCGAGTGTCGCGCTCGGCAAAGACTCTAGCCTTTGCCGAGTGTCGCGCTCGGCAAAGACTCTAGCCTTTGCCGAGTGTCGCGCTCGGCAAAGACTCTAGCCTTTGCCGAGTGTCGCGCTCGGCAAAGACTCTAGCCTTTGCCGAGTGTCGCGCTCGGCAAAGACTCTAGCCTTTGCCGAGTGTCGCGCTCGGCAAAGACTCTAGCCTTTGCCGAGTGTCGCGCTCGGCAAAGACTCTAGCCTTTGCCGAGTGTCGCGCTCGGCAAAGACTCTAGCCTTTGCCGAGTGTCGCGCTCGGCAAAGACTCTAGCCTTTGCCGAGTGTCGCGCTCGGCAAAGACTCTAGCCTTTGCCGAGTGTCGCGCTCGGCAAAGACTCTAGCCTTTGCCGAGTGTCGCGCTCGGCAAAGACTCTAGCCTTTGCCGAGTGTCGCGCTCGGCAAAGACTCTAGCCTTTGCCGAGTGTCGCGCTCGGCAAAGACTCTAGCCTTTGCCGAGTGTCGCGCTCGGCAAAGACTCTAGCCTTTGCCGAGTGTCGCGCTCGGCAAAGACTCTAGCCTTTGCCGAGTGTCGCGCTCGGCAAAGACTCTAGCCTTTGCCGAGTGTCGCGCTCGGCAAAGACTCTAGCCTTTGCCGAGTGTCGCGCTCGGCAAAGACTCTAGCCTTTGCCGAGTGTCGCGCTCGGCAAAGACTCTAGCCTTTGCCGAGTGTCGCGCTCGGCAAAGACTCTAGCCTTTGCCGAGTGTCGCGCTCGGCAAAGACTCTAGCCTTTGCCGAGTGTCGCGCTCGGCAAAGACTCTAGCCTTTGCCGAGTGTCGCGCTCGGCAAAGACTCTAGCCTTTGCCGAGTGTCGCGCTCGGCAAAGACTCTAGCCTTTGCCGAGTGTCGCGCTCGGCAAAGACTCTAGCCTTTGCCGAGTGTCGCGCTCGGCAAAGACTCTAGCCTTTGCCGAGTGTCGCGCTCGGCAAAGACTCTAGCCTTTGCCGAGTGTCGCGCTCGGCAAAGACTCTAGCCTTTGCCGAGTGTCGCGCTCGGCAAAGACTCTAGCCTTTGCCGAGTGTCGCGCTCGGCAAAGACTCTAGCCTTTGCCGAGTGTCGCGCTCGGCAAAGACTCTAGCCTTTGCCGAGTGTCGCGCTCGGCAAAGACTCTAGCCTTTGCCGAGTGTCGCGCTCGGCAAAGACTCTAGCCTTTGCCGAGTGTCGCGCTCGGCAAAGACTCTAGCCTTTGCCGAGTGTCGCGCTCGGCAAAGACTCTAGCCTTTGCCGAGTGTCGCGCTCGGCAAAGACTCTAGCCTTTGCCGAGTGTCGCGCTCGGCAAAGACTCTAGCCTTTGCCGAGTGTCGCGCTCGGCAAAGACTCTAGCCTTTGCCGAGTGTCGCGCTCGGCAAAGACTCTAGCCTTTGCCGAGTGTCGCGCTCGGCAAAGACTCTAGCCTTTGCCGAGTGTCGCGCTCGGCAAAGACTCTAGCCTTTGCCGAGTGTCGCGCTCGGCAAAGACTCTAGCCTTTGCCGAGTGTCGCGCTCGGCAAAGACTCTAGCCTTTGCCGAGTGTCGCGCTCGGCAAAGACTCTAGCCTTTGCCGAGTGTCGCGCTCGGCAAAGACTCTAGCCTTTGCCGAGTGTCGCGCTCGGCAAAGACTCTAGCCTTTGCCGAGTGTCGCGCTCGGCAAAGACTCTAGCCTTTGCCGAGTGTCGCGCTCGGCAAAGACTCTAGCCTTTGCCGAGTGTCGCGCTCGGCAAAGACTCTAGCCTTTGCCGAGTGTCGCGCTCGGCAAAGACTCTAGCCTTTGCCGAGTGTCGCGCTCGGCAAAGACTCTAGCCTTTGCCGAGTGTCGCGCTCGGCAAAGACTCTAGCCTTTGCCGAGTGTCGCGCTCGGCAAAGACTCTAGCCTTTGCCGAGTGTCGCGCTCGGCAAAGACTCTAGCCTTTGCCGAGTGTCGCGCTCGGCAAAGACTCTAGCCTTTGCCGAGTGTCGCGCTCGGCAAAGACTCTAGCCTTTGCCGAGTGTCGCGCTCGGCAAAGACTCTAGCCTTTGCCGAGTGTCGCGCTCGGCAAAGACTCTAGCCTTTGCCGAGTGTCGCGCTCGGCAAAGACTCTAGCCTTTGCCGAGTGTCGCGCTCGGCAAAGACTCTAGCCTTTGCCGAGTGTCGCGCTCGGCAAAGACTCTAGCCTTTGCCGAGTGTCGCGCTCGGCAAAGACTCTAGCCTTTGCCGAGTGTCGCGCTCGGCAAAGACTCTAGCCTTTGCCGAGTGTCGCGCTCGGCAAAGACTCTAGCCTTTGCCGAGTGTCGCGCTCGGCAAAGACTCTAGCCTTTGCCGAGTGTCGCGCTCGGCAAAGACTCTAGCCTTTGCCGAGTGTCGCGCTCGGCAAAGACTCTAGCCTTTGCCGAGTGTCGCGCTCGGCAAAGACTCTAGCCTTTGCCGAGTGTCGCGCTCGGCAAAGACTCTAGCCTTTGCCGAGTGTCGCGCTCGGCAAAGACTCTAGCCTTTGCCGAGTGTCGCGCTCGGCAAAGACTCTAGCCTTTGCCGAGTGTCGCGCTCGGCAAAGACTCTAGCCTTTGCCGAGTGTCGCGCTCGGCAAAGACTCTAGCCTTTGCCGAGTGTCGCGCTCGGCAAAGACTCTAGCCTTTGCCGAGTGTCGCGCTCGGCAAAGACTCTAGCCTTTGCCGAGTGTCGCGCTCGGCAAAGACTCTAGCCTTTGCCGAGTGTCGCGCTCGGCAAAGACTCTAGCCTTTGCCGAGTGTCGCGCTCGGCAAAGACTCTAGCCTTTGCCGAGTGTCGCGCTCGGCAAAGACTCTAGCCTTTGCCGAGTGTCGCGCTCGGCAAAGACTCTAGCCTTTGCCGAGTGTCGCGCTCGGCAAAGACTCTAGCCTTTGCCGAGTGTCGCGCTCGGCAAAGACTCTAGCCTTTGCCGAGTGTCGCGCTCGGCAAAGACTCTAGCCTTTGCCGAGTGTCGCGCTCGGCAAAGACTCTAGCCTTTGCCGAGTGTCGCGCTCGGCAAAGACTCTAGCCTTTGCCGAGTGTCGCGCTCGGCAAAGACTCTAGCCTTTGCCGAGTGTCGCGCTCGGCAAAGACTCTAGCCTTTGCCGAGTGTCGCGCTCGGCAAAGACTCTAGCCTTTGCCGAGTGTCGCGCTCGGCAAAGACTCTAGCCTTTGCCGAGTGTCGCGCTCGGCAAAGACTCTAGCCTTTGCCGAGTGTCGCGCTCGGCAAAGACTCTAGCCTTTGCCGAGTGTCGCGCTCGGCAAAGACTCTAGCCTTTGCCGAGTGTCGCGCTCGGCAAAGACTCTAGCCTTTGCCGAGTGTCGCGCTCGGCAAAGACTCTAGCCTTTGCCGAGTGTCGCGCTCGGCAAAGACTCTAGCCTTTGCCGAGTGTCGCGCTCGGCAAAGACTCTAGCCTTTGCCGAGTGTCGCGCTCGGCAAAGACTCTAGCCTTTGCCGAGTGTCGCGCTCGGCAAAGACTCTAGCCTTTGCCGAGTGTCGCGCTCGGCAAAGACTCTAGCCTTTGCCGAGTGTCGCGCTCGGCAAAGACTCTAGCCTTTGCCGAGTGTCGCGCTCGGCAAAGACTCTAGCCTTTGCCGAGTGTCGCGCTCGGCAAAGACTCTAGCCTTTGCCGAGTGTCGCGCTCGGCAAAGACTCTAGCCTTTGCCGAGTGTCGCGCTCGGCAAAGACTCTAGCCTTTGCCGAGTGTCGCGCTCGGCAAAGACTCTAGCCTTTGCCGAGTGTCGCGCTCGGCAAAGACTCTAGCCTTTGCCGAGTGTCGCGCTCGGCAAAGACTCTAGCCTTTGCCGAGTGTCGCGCTCGGCAAAGACTCTAGCCTTTGCCGAGTGTCGCGCTCGGCAAAGACTCTAGCCTTTGCCGAGTGTCGCGCTCGGCAAAGACTCTAGCCTTTGCCGAGTGTCGCGCTCGGCAAAGACTCTAGCCTTTGCCGAGTGTCGCGCTCGGCAAAGACTCTAGCCTTTGCCGAGTGTCGCGCTCGGCAAAGACTCTAGCCTTTGCCGAGTGTCGCGCTCGGCAAAGACTCTAGCCTTTGCCGAGTGTCGCGCTCGGCAAAGACTCTAGCCTTTGCCGAGTGTCGCGCTCGGCAAAGACTCTAGCCTTTGCCGAGTGTCGCGCTCGGCAAAGACTCTAGCCTTTGCCGAGTGTCGCGCTCGGCAAAGACTCTAGCCTTTGCCGAGTGTCGCGCTCGGCAAAGACTCTAGCCTTTGCCGAGTGTCGCGCTCGGCAAAGACTCTAGCCTTTGCCGAGTGTCGCGCTCGGCAAAGACTCTAGCCTTTGCCGAGTGTCGCGCTCGGCAAAGACTCTAGCCTTTGCCGAGTGTCGCGCTCGGCAAAGACTCTAGCCTTTGCCGAGTGTCGCGCTCGGCAAAGACTCTAGCCTTTGCCGAGTGTCGCGCTCGGCAAAGACTCTAGCCTTTGCCGAGTGTCGCGCTCGGCAAAGACTCTAGCCTTTGCCGAGTGTCGCGCTCGGCAAAGACTCTAGCCTTTGCCGAGTGTCGCGCTCGGCAAAGACTCTAGCCTTTGCCGAGTGTCGCGCTCGGCAAAGACTCTAGCCTTTGCCGAGTGTCGCGCTCGGCAAAGACTCTAGCCTTTGCCGAGTGTCGCGCTCGGCAAAGACTCTAGCCTTTGCCGAGTGTCGCGCTCGGCAAAGACTCTAGCCTTTGCCGAGTGTCGCGCTCGGCAAAGACTCTAGCCTTTGCCGAGTGTCGCGCTCGGCAAAGACTCTAGCCTTTGCCGAGTGTCGCGCTCGGCAAAGACTCTAGCCTTTGCCGAGTGTCGCGCTCGGCAAAGACTCTAGCCTTTGCCGAGTGTCGCGCTCGGCAAAGACTCTAGCCTTTGCCGAGTGTCGCGCTCGGCAAAGACTCTAGCCTTTGCCGAGTGTCGCGCTCGGCAAAGACTCTAGCCTTTGCCGAGTGTCGCGCTCGGCAAAGACTCTAGCCTTTGCCGAGTGTCGCGCTCGGCAAAGACTCTAGCCTTTGCCGAGTGTCGCGCTCGGCAAAGACTCTAGCCTTTGCCGAGTGTCGCGCTCGGCAAAGACTCTAGCCTTTGCCGAGTGTCGCGCTCGGCAAAGACTCTAGCCTTTGCCGAGTGTCGCGCTCGGCAAAGACTCTAGCCTTTGCCGAGTGTCGCGCTCGGCAAAGACTCTAGCCTTTGCCGAGTGTCGCGCTCGGCAAAGACTCTAGCCTTTGCCGAGTGTCGCGCTCGGCAAAGACTCTAGCCTTTGCCGAGTGTCGCGCTCGGCAAAGACTCTAGCCTTTGCCGAGTGTCGCGCTCGGCAAAGACTCTAGCCTTTGCCGAGTGTCGCGCTCGGCAAAGACTCTAGCCTTTGCCGAGTGTCGCGCTCGGCAAAGACTCTAGCCTTTGCCGAGTGTCGCGCTCGGCAAAGACTCTAGCCTTTGCCGAGTGTCGCGCTCGGCAAAGACTCTAGCCTTTGCCGAGTGTCGCGCTCGGCAAAGACTCTAGCCTTTGCCGAGTGTCGCGCTCGGCAAAGACTCTAGCCTTTGCCGAGTGTCGCGCTCGGCAAAGACTCTAGCCTTTGCCGAGTGTCGCGCTCGGCAAAGACTCTAGCCTTTGCCGAGTGTCGCGCTCGGCAAAGACTCTAGCCTTTGCCGAGTGTCGCGCTCGGCAAAGACTCTAGCCTTTGCCGAGTGTCGCGCTCGGCAAAGACTCTAGCCTTTGCCGAGTGTCGCGCTCGGCAAAGACTCTAGCCTTTGCCGAGTGTCGCGCTCGGCAAAGACTCTAGCCTTTGCCGAGTGTCGCGCTCGGCAAAGACTCTAGCCTTTGCCGAGTGTCGCGCTCGGCAAAGACTCTAGCCTTTGCCGAGTGTCGCGCTCGGCAAAGACTCTAGCCTTTGCCGAGTGTCGCGCTCGGCAAAGACTCTAGCCTTTGCCGAGTGTCGCGCTCGGCAAAGACTCTAGCCTTTGCCGAGTGTCGCGCTCGGCAAAGACTCTAGCCTTTGCCGAGTGTCGCGCTCGGCAAAGACTCTAGCCTTTGCCGAGTGTCGCGCTCGGCAAAGACTCTAGCCTTTGCCGAGTGTCGCGCTCGGCAAAGACTCTAGCCTTTGCCGAGTGTCGCGCTCGGCAAAGACTCTAGCCTTTGCCGAGTGTCGCGCTCGGCAAAGACTCTAGCCTTTGCCGAGTGTCGCGCTCGGCAAAGACTCTAGCCTTTGCCGAGTGTCGCGCTCGGCAAAGACTCTAGCCTTTGCCGAGTGTCGCGCTCGGCAAAGACTCTAGCCTTTGCCGAGTGTCGCGCTCGGCAAAGACTCTAGCCTTTGCCGAGTGTCGCGCTCGGCAAAGACTCTAGCCTTTGCCGAGTGTCGCGCTCGGCAAAGACTCTAGCCTTTGCCGAGTGTCGCGCTCGGCAAAGACTCTAGCCTTTGCCGAGTGTCGCGGCAGCGAGAAACAAACCTCTCAACATCTCTCTTCATATGAGGCCAAAAAAATGTGAGGCCAAAACATCCCGAGCACGTGCGCCTTCTTTGCCGAGTGTCTCTGACCTGACACTCGGCAAAGGTGCTCTTTGCCGAGTGTCGCTGGCCTGACACTCGGCAAAACACCTCTTTGCCGAGTGTCCCGTGTATGCCGAGTGTCTTGCCAATGGCACTCGGCAAAGGCTTTCTTTGCCGAGTGCCCGACAGAATACACTCGGCAAAGGGCTGGACACTCGGCATACGTCGGGTTTCCCGTAGTGATAGTAGCTTTCGGTATGCAAGTCAGGTCTAGTTGAAACAGTATAGCATAACTAGCTCGTGATGACTCAAAAAGCATAATTAGGCATGTGAGGCAGCTGCAGGAACTTAGCTAGTTAGCTGTGATGACTCTGCAGGCGTGCCCTGGATCTGACGTCCGTGGACTATGTAGGTTCGTGGCCAAGGTCATTTGTGGTTTTATTTAATTTTAGCCCCAGTGGTCTGGATCCTCACCGTAGTGCTGCAGCGCGATCATATAGCACTATGGATGATCCATTTGTATTATACCACTTGGCTAGCCGGCTAGGTACATACCTTATTCTTGGAACGTTAAGTAATTTCTCCTGAGATGCCAGAAGACACTGCTTACTTCGAGCGGTGCTAGGATATGTTCAGATTCTATTTCAGGTTATGTATGTAGTAGTGATCAAAGTACTTTAAAGGAGATAGATTATACCAAGCCAATAGCCTGTGTATATTGCGGCATGGGGATTACCTAAACCAGCTAGTGTGGCTAATATGTTTAATGGATGGCTGAATCTAGTACCACAATATTTTAAACCTCTGGTGTTTGTAGGCGCGGCAGCCTTATGTTGGGCGGTCTGGCGATGCAGAAATGCAGTGGTTTTTGATAACAAGTCCCCAAATTTTTTGCAGGTTATCTTCGCAACGGCGCATTGGCTTCGGACCTGGTCTATCCTTCAACGGCCTTCGTCGCAGGACAGCCTTGTACCGGCGTCTCAGTGTTTGGTCCAAGTGGCCAAGGCTATTTTTGGCCGGGCGTTTGGGTGGCAGTCTAGTCGTAGGATTGGCGGCACTTAGAGTTCGGTGCTTGAGTAAACTGTTTTTTTTCTCCTTTTTGGCTGTGTGTCGCTTGGCAGAGGCGGGGATTGTTTTCAGAAGGTTGTATCACCTCGATGTATCTGACTGAAAAGCAATAAAATATCCCTTTTCCAAAAAAATATTGCATCATCTGCTGCAATCCCGGAAGACGCCAACAGTTTTGAAGGAGAATGGACAATTTTGAAGAGCATTCCATTTGTTGCTGGGGCGATGCAATTGAGATGTCAATTTCTAGTAACGAAATCCTCTCCTTGTTAAGCGGGGCTTATGGTTTACTGCCATGCTGGCCTAGTTTTATGTACTCCGATCCGTTCGTCTACGTGCACGGTCTGAACAACATGGTTTATTGGTTTCCTCATATCACAGTAACAAGAGCTTGTATTTGACGTCGTCCTTAACATGGTTTCCAGGCCTTATTAATAGCTGTCACATGCAGCACTTTTTACTCTAGTCTCTACTGGTCTGCTAATAACTTTGGTAGCTGTATAATCATGATCACAACTGGCATCTTGAGGTACTTCTTCAAAAGCATAGTCTTTTTATACGGCGTCTCACCTTGACCATTGCCACAAGTGCTTTGCCCCACACTCTCTAGTCACTTCTATGGTCTGTCCATTCCCAGGCCCCCTGTTCCATGGATGATTCCGCACTCCGACGCCATCTATTGTGGCAAGACTATTTTTTTCCCATACACGATTCCACATTCCAACGCCATCAAGTATGGCGATACTTTTTGTCACAGCCCAGGGATTAATAGGATTGATAAGAATATTTATACTAACAAGTTGCAACTTATTTACTGAAAGCTCATCTCGGAAGAACTCCGGGGTTAACCGTGCTTGACCCGGAGCAATTTCAGGATAGGTGACCGACCGGGAAGTCGTTCCCGGGTGCGCATGAGTGAGAACAAAGTGCGCAGAAAAGACTAGTGTTGGTATGTGAGGGCAGTCTTGCGGTCCTATAGAGCAGCCAGGAGTAGGCGGGCCCGGCCTCGGGGAGGCGGGACGTTACACTTTTTGAGACTTCATCTTCTTTGCATCCGGCAATGTCAGGAAATTCCATCGTGACCATGGATCGGAACTTCACCAAATCTGGACTCAAGAACTTCAGTCCCCATCAACAGAAGAATCCATTATCCTGAAGACCACAATAGAGAAGTAATATACTCAATACTATAGCAAGTAAGGTGCCGAAAGCAACTCACTCATATCTTCTGAAGGTTGAACCAAACATAGCATCCATCGCCCCTTGCCATCAACAGACAATAGTGTTGGGGGTCGAATGTCGGAAAGGACTCACCTCCGAACAATCGTCAAGGCAACGTCAGGGTCAGAGATGCCACAAGATGGAAGTCGCGAAACAAAGATCAAAGGTGACCACGGGTTACGGGGTACGAACATGGGACCGGGATGACCTTCGAGCAGGAAACCGATAAGGTTGGGTTGTGATTCTCCGGGGACCATGCAAGGCTTCACCTTCGCTAGGATGACAGAGTCAGCAAAAACAAGTTCGCTTGACAGGAGACAAGGAACATTAATCGAAGGTAACTGGGGGCTCTGGGACCTCTTCATTCGAGCGGTGCTAGGATATGTTCAGATTCTATTTCAGGTTATGTATGTAGTAGGGGGGACGACTCTTGGAATTCTGGAGGTGATGTCATGAATTTCCATAAGTCAACTCTGTAAATCTCTTACTGCTGGTTCTTAGGACCATTGAAAAGTCAGGACCAACAGTTGGCGCCCACCGTTTGTGCGTGCTCGGAAGAAAACTCACATGGCTTCAGGAGGTAAAGTTGGCTTGGGCAAAGGAGGTACAAGTGCGGAATCTCTTCCCAACACAGAGTCACCTCAGCCTAGGATAGAACAGCCAGCGATCTTAGATTCAAGTCCGCACGCAACCAAGTCAGATGTTTCAAAAAGCAGGAGAAGAGCCCAGATAGTAGCAGCAAAGGTCAAGAAACTAAAGGCAGTTGTTTCCGTACCATACACTGTTACGTCAAGCCCAGAAAAAGAAGAAACTCAAGAGCTAGAGTTTGCCAAGCAAGAATTAGCACGTCTAGAGGAAAAGAAGGCAAAAATGTTATCGGAAGCATCGGCCGCTCAACGCGCTGTAATGGTCAAACAAGAGCTCTTGACAGCGAAAGCAATGTTAGCGAAACTGCAGGCAGAATTGCAAGCAATGGCCAAAAAACAATCAGAGCTAGATGCAACTGAGTATAGCTTAGACACTCAAGAACAACTTCCGTTCGGAGCCCCGACAGCGCTGGATACTTCAAACCCATTTAGAAATGTCATAGTCTCTAGGCCAATAGATATTGCAGATCCACTTGCACCTTCCTTACAATTAGCACCATGGCCCCCGACACATAGAGGGCATCCAATACCAAAGTTCAACGGCACTGATGATGCCAGGCAGTTCCTCATGGCATATGAGGCAGCCATAGCTTCGACAGGAGGTGATGACACAGTTTTAGCCAAGTCCTTTGTTATAGCATGTGAGGGCATCGCATTAAACTGGTACTCTCTGCTCAAGCCTTTATCCATTCAATCTTGGCAAGACCTCAGAAGCAAGTTCCTGGAAAATTTCAAGGGGATAAAAAGGGATTCACTCAACAGCAGTGATCTCTTTAGTTGCGTCCAAGGAGAGAGAGAACCTCTACAGCCATACTTCTAGCGGTTCATTCAGCTTAGAGCTCAAGCGCCAAAGGTGCCGGATGAAGTGGCAATCGAAGCTTGCATAAAGGGTCTCAAAATTGGACCGTGTGCAAATTTTTTCGCCAGGGAACCTCCTACTTCGATGAATGAGTTGTATATAGCTTTTGAGAAATGGTGCAGGGCAGACAAGGATTTCAGAAGAAGGCCAGAAGAGGCCAAAAGAGTTAGGCAAATGCAAAGCAATCCTCAAGTGAACCGTTGGGACCAGCAAGGATCCAATCAGAAGAAGTGGTTTCCTGAAAATCAACAACCAATTTACCAAGTCGAAGCTCACAGCATGGACAATCAAAACTTTATTCAGCCAACACCACCTTCGAGCGAGGAATTTTCAAGTTGGAGAGGCAATGAGAGAAACAATGGTGGAAGCAGAGGGGGAAGGTTTAGCAGAGGCAGAGGTCGAGGTGGGGGCAGGCAACCTCAGGAAGAGAGAAAGTACTATTGTATATTTCATGGACCAGACGCGGGTCACGGCACAAAGTTTTGCCTAGAAAGCAAAAAAGTTTTAGAAAGAATGGCAGCTGAGAAAGCTCAAACCGAAAGCACCGCTCCCTCAATCGGCCAAAGTGTGAATTGGGTAGCTCATCAAAACGTCCAAAGCGGTTCACAGTCATCGTTCGCCCAAATACCAATCAGAACTCACACGCATTTTCTTATCAAACAGTACCCCTTCATCCCCCCCATCGAAGCAACCAAGTACCCTCAGCACCACCAATGGTTAATCTAACCTTCGGCGAACCTCAAGGATTGCAGAACCCAAAAGAAAGAAAGAGGAACCCAAAATACCTCCCTGCCAACTGTGGGAATGATCATGCCCATTTCGGGAGGGTCGACCTTACAATTCAAAAACAAGAGACAGAGGCAAGATTACTTCAGAAGTGTCAACAATATCTCGGTCGAAGGTCCAATAATCAGATCAAGATGGTCACACATGCCAATCACCTTCACCGAGCAGGACTTCAAACTCACAAATTTTCCTCACAACGACGCATTGGTCATCGAAGCGAATATATAGCGAGGTGGAAAGTTGGCAGAATATTGGTAGACACGGGAAGTTCAGCAGACATCATATTTGCGAGCACCTTCGCAGAAATGAAGTTGGACCAGAGCACTTTACAACCAGCCGATAACTCCCTCTGTGGTTTCGGAGGAAAGAGAGTTCCAGTTTTAGGCAAGATTGACCTACCAGTTTCTTTCGGCGACATGTCAAACGCACGAACGGAATACATAACCTTTGATGTAGTAGACATTTATTTCCCGTATCTGGCAATTTTCGGGAGGGGTTTCTTAAACAAGTTTGAGGCAGTAGTGCACCAACCATACCTATGCATGAAAATGCCAGCATCGAGAGGTGTTATCACGGTGTTCGGAAGCCAACAGGTGGCAAGAAATATTGAAAAAGGAGAAACCCCTGGGCATCGCAATGTTCATAGCTTAGGTCAAGCGGAAGCCCAAGTGTCAAAACAAGAAAAGGTTGATAAAGAAAAAGTGCTAATACAACCTGATCAAGAAACAAAGAAAGTGTTGTTGGATCCGGCAATCTTGGACAGGCATGTGATCATTGGCTCTGATATGGGCGAAGAGGAAGAGTCAAAATTGATTAAATTCCTCCAAAGTAACAAAGACGTCTTTGCCTGGTCTTCCAAGGATCTCTAGGGAGTGAGCAGGTCCATCATTGAGCGTAGCCTTAACATTGACAAGAGTGTCAGACCAAGGAAGCAAAAGCTCAGGAAAATGTCGGATGACAAATTAGCGGCCGTAAACGCCGAGGTTCAGAGACTTCTCGAAGCGCACAACATAAGAGAGGTCAAGTACCCTTTGTGGTTGGCTAACACAGTACCGGTGAAAAAGAAAAACGGAAAATGGAGAATGTGTGTGGATTTCACAGTTTTGAACAAATTTTGCCCTAAGGACGACTTCCCACTCCCAAGAATTGACAGGGTGGTGGACGAAGCAGCTAACAGTGAAATGTTGTCTCTGCTCAATTGTTTTTCTGGTTATCACCAAATTTGGATGAAGAAGGAGGACGAGGAATGCACGAGCTTCATCACACCCCTCAGAACTTACTGTTTCATCAGAATGCCGGAGGGGCTGAAAAATGCGGGGCCAACTTTCTCTAGGATGTCGAAGGTGGTATTCAAAGATCAGATCCGGAGAAACTTGCTGGCATACGTTGACGACATAGTAGTAAAAAGCAAGACAAGGTCAGAACATGTGGCAGACCTGGCCGAAACCTTCGCTAACATGAGAGCGGCGGGGTTAAAGCTGAATCCCGAAAAATGCGTATTCGGAGTGAGAAAAGGAAAGGTGTTAGGATGCCTAGTGTCAGTAAAAGGCATAGAAGCTAATAGAGACAAGGTCAAGGCGTTAATTAACATGGAAGAGCCGAAAACAAGGAACGACGTGCAAAAACTCACCGGCAGAATAGCAGCGTTCAACAGATTCATTGCAAAATCTGTTGAGCGAAGCTTACCCTTCTTCAAGACGTTGAAAGCATCAGGTAAATTCAATTGGGGACCAGAGCAGAAAAAAGCTTTTCAGGAATTAAAGGATTATCTCCAGCACCTGACTATAATGTCACCACCAGACCCTGGGGCAACCTTATTTCTTTACTTGGCGGCAACAGAATCAGCCGTAAGTGCAGCTCTGGTCCAAGAGAAGGAAAGTCATGGTACCAAGATCCAGTTACCAGTTTACTTTGTCTCCGAAGCACTAACAGAATCAAAGAAGGCATACTCAGAATTAGAGAAGATAGCCTATGCGGTGGTAATGAGTTCAAGGAAATTGCGTCATTACTTCGGGGCACATAAAGTAGTAGTACTCTCCAGCCAACCGCTCAAGGAAATATTCAACAACAAAGAAGCTCCGAGCCGCATCAGAAAATGGGCGGCAGAAATGTCTAGCCTACCGGTCACATATGAAAAAAGAACGGCAATCAAATCTCAAGTATTGGCCGATTTTGTGGCAGACTGGACTCCGCCAGATTCCGGCCAGGAACCAAAACCAGAGCCAGAATGGCTCATCACATGCGACGGCGCCTGGGGGAGAGATGGAGCCGGAGCAGCGGCAATCATAACATCTCCTAATGGAGTGAAGCTGCGGTACGCGATTCGCTTGGATTTTTGCAAAGAAGAAGACAAGAGCACAAACAATGTCGCAGAATACGAGGCACTGCTCTTAGGATTGTGCAAGGCAAGGGCGCTGGGAGCAAGGGTCTGTACCATAAAAACTGATTCGCAAGTTATCACGGACCAAGTAGAAAAAGAAAGTGTAGCCAAAAACCCAGAGCTAATCAAATACTTGGAAATGGTCAGAAGGATGGAAAAGCAGTTCAAAGGTTATACAGTCGAGTTTTGGCCAAGAAACCAGAACGGAGAAGCCGATGCTCTAGCTAAAGCAGCAGCTAGAAAAGAAAAGATGCCACCAGATGTGTTTTTCGAAACACTAAGAGCACCTTCAGTCAAGGAAAAAGCAAGTAGAGTCTCATGGATATTTGCCATTCAAGGTGAAGATTGGAGAGCTCCGATAATCGCATTTCTAAAGGGAACAGGAGAGCCAGAATCAGTTTCAGAAACTAAGAGAATGGAACAAAGATGCCGAAGCTATACTTTAGTGGGAGATGAACTATTCAAAATGGGCGTTACAGCCCCGCTGCTCAAATGTATTGCATTTAGTGAAGGTGTGGAACTGTTAAAGGAAATCCATAGTGGGTGCTGCGGATCACACATTGGCCCAAGGGCTTTAGCGGGAAAGGCCTTCAGGCAAGGTTTTTACTGGCCTTCGGCATTAAAGGACGCTCAGCAAGTGGTCAAAACCTGCGAAGCTTGCCAAAGATTCGCAAAACAACAAAGAGCGCCCGGTGCAGCAACCCAATTAATTTCACCAACGTGGCCTTTGCAAAGGTGGGGCATCGATATCATAGGGCCGATGCCAACGGCTCAAGGCAATTACAAGTTCGCAGTAGTGGCTATCGAATACTTCACCAAATGGATAGAAGCTAAACCATTGGTGAACATCACAACAGAAACAATTAAAAAATTCTTTTGGCAAAATATCGTGTGCCGCTTCGGTGTACCAAGGGAGATTACAGTAGACAATGGTAGGCAATTTGACAGTGAGGTATTTAAAGAGTTTTGCTACTCGATTGGCCTGAAGGTCAAATTTGCCTCTGTATACCATCCACAATCAAATGGGGCAGTAGAAAGAGCCAATGGCGTTATCCTCGAAGGTGTCAAGAAGAGGTTGGTAGAGCTCAAGAAAAGCAAATGGGTAGATGAATTGGCAAAGGTGATATGGTCACACAACACTACAAAGTCTCGAACCACACAGTTTACTCCTTTCAAGTTATTATATGGAGAAGAGGCAATGACCCCGGAAGAGCTCGGTTTCAAGAGTAACAGAGCAACTGGAAGGCAAGAACAAAATAGCGAAAATGTAGACAAGGATCTAGCGGAAGAGGAAAGACAGGAAGCAGCAAAGAATCTAGACAAATACCAACAAGAGACCAAGAAATGGATGGACAAGAAGGTAGTGAGAAAAGACATAACCGTTGGAGACTTTGTTCTGAAACTAAAAGCAGGGAAAAATGGAAAATTGCAAGAAAATTGGGAAGGACCGTACTTAGCCAGCAGGAGTAACAGACCTGGATCCTTTTACTTGGTCGATGAAGAAGGCAAAGAGCTACCACATTCCTGGAACGTAGACAGTCTCAGAAGGTTCTATCTGTAGAGCAAGCAGAACACCGTAGTTTTTTTTAGGTTTCTCTTCATTTTGGAATTTGGGTCTCATACTCTTTTCCTCACAGGGGAAGCCCCATATCGGGGGGTGAGGTTTTTAATGAGGCGAGTACCTTTGTAAAAATGCTAAATTATAAAGCAGTCGATTCCCCAAGGAAATGTGTCACAGCCGAAAAAGCAATCTTCGGAGAAGGTTGCAGATTCGGCAAAAAGGTTAAGTTCAATCAAAGATCGCCAAGGCGAAACTGATCGAACTTAGCAGACTTATTCAAAGCTCAAAAAAGAGCTCGCGAACGAAACTAAGCCCGGCAAAAAGTGCCAGAGGCTGAGATCTAGAAACATCATAAACGAACTCGAAGCTAGCCCGTAAAAATTCGAAGTAAAAGAAAGTGGCGCTAAGCTTCGAGTCACCAGTTTCGTCACAACTCGCTGAGAACGGGGAGGTGACTCTTTGTCAAAGCTCAAAAAAGAGCTCGCGAACGAAACTAAGCCCGGCAAAAAGTGCCAGAGGCTACGATCTAGCAATATCACAAACGAACTCGAAGCTAGCCCGTAAAAATTCGAAGTAAAAGAAAGTGGCGCTAAGCTTCGAGTCACCAGTTTCGTCACAACTCGCTGAGAATGGGGAGGTGACGCTTTGTCAAAGCTCAAAAAAGAGCTCGCGAACGAAACTAAGCCCGGCAAAAGTGCCAGAGGCTGGGATCTAGAAACATCACAAACAAACTCGAAGCTAGCCCGTAAAAATTTGAAGTAAAAAAAAGTGGCGCTAAGCTTCGAGTCACCAGTTTCGTCACAGCTCGCTGAGAACGGGGAGGTGACGTGTTGTCATAGCTCAAAAAAGAGCTCGTGAATGAAACTAAACCTGGCAAAAAGTGCTAGAGGCTACGTTCTAGCAGTACCGCAAACGAACTCGAAGCTAGCCCGTAAAAATTCGAAATAATTCACACCGACCAATGGCTCCTCCCCCCCTCCCCACCTCCCACCGGGCGCTCCACCGGCGCATCCCCCTCGGTTCTTCATGGTTTTCTACATGGATTCTTTTGAGCTAAGTCTCCTTGGCTCCTCCTCCTTTCTCCCTGCTTTTGGTGTTCCTCGTAGCCCTTTTCTCGGGCCTCTCGGGAGCCCCTGGCTTTGGTTGTTCGTCTTCTTGTTCTGCGGTTTTTCGGCGATTTTGGCAATGGATTTCCCTGCATCGCTTCTGGATTTTGAGATTGGCAAACGTTTTGAGGATGATCTGTTCAGATCAGTAAGAAGGGGAGTTCACGAATATGGTGCTGATGGAAAGTGTTTTCATCTTCTTGCCACTTTCAGAAGATATCTTTTTCAGCTTAACAAAGAATCTGTTGCCCTGGCTCTGCAATCTTGTCTAGGGGGTTTAGCGGCCAAGTTTCATGTCTCCTATCAGGGTCACAATCATTTCAAGTTTACTGTCTCTTGCAAAGCTGTTGGTTTTGCTATATACGATATTCGCAGATTCATTGGCCGCTCGTTTGATGTTTACTTCTATCTTTGGAGTAATGGTGCTCCGCACTGGGAGCGAGAGAAAAGGCTTTGGGAAGCAGAAGAAGCTAATCGTTGGACAACGATTGTTTCTAAGAGGCAGAAAAGTTTAAATGTCAATTCTTCTGGAAAAAGGGTACGGTTTGCTAAAAAAATTGTGATGGACTCTCCTGTCTCGAAGTCTAGGCCAGTTGAACTTAATCAGACTCTCAAGATTGGCGCTTTTGAGTTGGATCTCCCTTCTGATCCCGTTTGTATGAGTAGACACTCTACGACTGCTGGAATTTTGAAAAGATCCTCCTCATTCGTTACCTCTGATCTGACGTCTTTGAGTTCGTCAGAGGATTCAGTTCGTGTTCATTCTGGATCTTCTTTGCTTCCCATGCCTTCAAGTTCAAGATCTTCTGAGGATTTTGCTCGGAATCATAATCATAGCGCCTCTTCTTCTGGCAGAGTTAATTTTTCCAAGTCTTTTACCGAGGTGATTAATCGTGCTCGCTGCTTGGGGAACTGCACAAGATGTTTTGGCATTAATCACCGGCGTGCAGACTGTCGGTCTCCCTTTAGATGTGCAGCGTGCTTTAGGTATGGTCATGTTTTCAAATTCTGCTTCGCTAAGTCTCGGCCCATTACTGTTTGGAGGCCCAAGGGAGCTAAACAGTCTAAACACAGCACAGAAGCCCAAGAGCCTCTGGGTGAAGACGAGGGGACATAACTCAACAATATTTATCCCCCAAAGCACAGTAGTGACACAGAAAACCCAAAAGATTTCTTGGCTAATCGCGTCTCAGAAACCCCAGCTCCCACATCTCATTGCTCTGCCCCGGCTCCTGTCGATCAGTTGGAAGTCCCCATGGCAAATTTTGAGGTGGACCCTGCTCCTTTTGTGCCGGATGGATTTGAGGTGGGGACTGGGCTCGTCCTGCTCGCGGAAGTATCGTCATCAGTGGCAATCCCCCTCGTCGTCATGAAGAGTATGCTATCATCTCTATGCACCCTTCTCCTCCGGCTGATCAGCTTTATAATGCTATGGAAGATGTAGTGGATTATTTTGAAGATATGCAAAATGTCAGAGTTGTGTCTCGCTGTCTATCTCCGCTGGGTTTGTGTTTGATTCAGTTCCACTCACCTATTGGTAGACAGGCCATGGTTAATCTTAGCCCTCATCAGATTGATGGTAATAGAGTAATCAATGTTGTTGAGCATGATCGAGGCATCAATCTGAGAAACTGTCCATTTACTAGAACATGCTGGGTAATGTTTTTGGCGTTTCCGCTTGATTTCCAGACCCGAGATATTATCAGTCAAGCTGTGAGTTTATTTGGGTCGGTAGCTACATGGACAAACAATTCTGGTTGCAAGTCTAGAGTGCTCCTCCGATGCAAAGTCACTCTTGTGAGTAGAATTCCTAGGAGCTTGGTGATATGTGAAGGAAGCCCAGTGGGTGATACTGGCAGTTGTTGGACTGTTCCTGTGTTCGTGCTTAACAGTCAACTAAATGACATACTTCCAGCTGAGGAGGATCAGATACCCCCAAATGGAAACCCACACCCTGTAAATGTGCAAATCAATCCCAATGCTGAAGTTAATCCAATTCCAGAATTGTTTGAAAATGTGGGTGATCTGAACCAAATTCAACTCGAGAATGAAAATCAAGGTTGGGAAGCATGGCCTCAACAGGATGGAGAGGTAGTTGGAGATAATGAACTTGCAGCAGCCAATAACATCGCTGATGGTGTAGTTGCTATGGCTGTGGCTAATGGGCTTCTACAGCACCCTGACCAGCCACAGGATAGCTTCTCTGTTAGCTCAGAAACTGGCGATTTCTTCAGAGCTCAAGGCCCTCCTGTCACACTTGAATTGCCTCTGCCGCCATCCCCGGGATCTGGTTGCAGAATTCTGTCAATGGCCAATCAGTGCCAGAGAATTGACAATGATCACCTTGTCAGGGAGTTATGTAACAGACTGGGTTTGTATCAGGAATATGGACCCTCCCCCTCCATTGAAATGCTGATACATGAACTTGCATTTAAGACTCAGGAATTCAAAGATAGGCTACCCATGAAAAATCCTGTACCATCCAGTTGGTTAAACCTCAGCCAAGATATCTTTGCTGCAAATGCTTGGCTGATAAATGTGGATAATCTCTCATGGGGAAATAATGCTGAGGCTTCCTCCTCACCTGGATACAGAAGGCCCAGATTGGAGCATTTCAATGAGATGTCTGTTGAAGATGTCCCAAAGGACCATGCTACACATACTATGGTGCCTTACAATGCGGATTTTGCCCGCAGACAAATTCTGGGACATATCCATGGCTATACTACGGTCATCAGTGAATTTACTGAGAATCTTTCGGGGTTGCAGGCTTGTAGCAGACTGAATGATGAGGATGGCTCAGCTGAGGTTGATCAATTGTGGCAAGAGCTGGGGCTGCCCCAAACTAATCCAGACCAGGCCCTTCATAGCTCCGATGCACCTCCTCTCACTTCTGCTAGTAAGAAAAGAAGAGTTAAAGCGAAGACTCCCATTGTGGATGATGAAGTAAGAAGAAGCTCCAGATTTATGAAGGATAGTACACATGAGCACATTCAGCTGAATAGCGAACCTCGGAGAAAGAAGGGAGCTGATAGGAAAACTGTTTCCATCTCCACCGTCTCTGATCTCCAAAAGGCCATAGTAAACAGAAGTCTAGATGAAGTCATGGAAGATGTTGAGGTGGATGCCATTCCTGCTATAGCTCTTGTTGAATTGGGAAAATCCTTCTGTGGTGTTCCTCCTGTGGAGTTGAGCCTGGCCACTCTCCGACCTCAGGATGAAGAATAATCAATGAAGACTCCAAGAAAGTACTGGGAAGGCTGGTGGAAGAGAAGTTGCCTTTTTCTATTTGTTATGGAAATGTTAGCCCTATCCTCTCTGAACTCTCCCTCTAGTGGTGGCTGTGCCCCATTTGGATGTGATATCTTTACTTTCTCTTTTCTTCATGAATAGTCGTGCTTGGAATGTTTTGTGCTGGAATGTGCGCGGTGTGAATGACAGGGAGAAATGGAATCCGATTAGAAACAAGATTGATGAAAGTAATGCCAACATCTTCTGCCTTCAGGAAACTAAGAAAGAATCTTTTGATTTGCCTTTCATTAGAAAATTTGCCCCTAAGAGATTTGATAAGTTTGATTTCTGCCCCTCAACTGGGGCCTCTGGAGGAATTTTAGTTTGCTGGGCCTCTAATCATTTTTCTGCTGTAGTTATAGAAAAGCAAAGTTTTGCCATCAAACTTGCCATTACTTCTGTTCATAATCTAGTCAGCTGGACTCTTGTGGTTGTCTATGGTCCTTGCAGACAACCTGCTAGGGATCTTTTTGTGAATTGGTTGTATAATTTGGAAATTGATGATGAGGAACTCTGGTTACTTGTGGGTGATTTCAACTTCTACAGATTTGCTGAAAACAGAAACAAGCCTGGAGGTAATTTCAATGATAGCCTGGTCTTTAACAATATAATTGCTCATCTTGGGCTGATCGAGCTACCTATCAAGGGAAGGAGTTATTCTTGGAGTAACATGCAGGAAATCCCTCTCCTGGAGCAAATAGACTGGTTCTTCACTTCTGTGGCTTGGACCTCTCATTTTCCCATGTCTATTGTACTCCCTCTGGCAAAAACCACCTCTGATCACCTTCCTTGCAAAATTCAGATTGGTACCAATATACCTAAGGCAAATATTTTCAGATTTGAAAATTTTTGGTTTAATCACGCTAGCTGCTTGGACCAAATTAAAAATGCATGGTTGACCCCTGTTCAAGTCCACAACAGTGCCCATGTGATCAGTGCCAAATTTAAGTTTCTTAGGAGGGTCTTGAAGCTTTGGGCAAAAAGCCTCTCCAATCTCAGCAGACTCATTGCCAACTGCAATATGACAATTGCTTTTCTTGATAAGCTTGAGGAAATCAGATGCTTGTTATCTCATGAATACACATTCAGATCCATTATTAAAGAGCACATCGAACCTTCTTAATATGCAGAAGGAATATTGGAGACAAAGATTCACTCAGAGAGTCATGCAGTTTGGGGATGAAAATACCAAATTTTTTCATGCTATGGCAACAGAAAGATATAGAAAGAATGTGATCAGTCAGATTGTGGATGATTCTGGAGGAATGGTCACTGATCATGGGGAGAAGAGTGCTCTTTTTTTATCAAGAATTTAAGAAAAGGCTGGGTACATCAATTGAAATATCCATGCAGTTTGATCTCCAAACTTTGGTTCCTTCTATCAGTAATCTTGAGCATCATAAAGTGGTTATTAATCTGCCCAATGAAAAGGCTCCCGGGCCTGATGGTTTCAACAGCACTTTCTTTAAGAAATCCTGGCACATAATCAGATGTATATGTACAGGCTCTGTGAGGATTTTTTTCATCATCAGGCTGATCTCAAGAGTATCAATTATTCGTTCATTACTCTGGTTCCTAAGAAAGACAACCCTGAAAATGTAAATGACTATAGGCCTATCTCATTGGTGAATTCTGCTCCAAAGCTAATCTCCAAACTGCTTGCTAATAGGCTTCAACACACTGCCCTTGAGGTAGTTTATGAAAATTAGTATGGTTTCGTCAAAGGGAGAACAATCCAAGACTGCCTTGGGTGGGCTTTTGAATATCTGCACCAATGCCACCACTCAAAAAGGGAAATTATAATTCTCAAATTGGATTTTGAAAAAGCCTTCGACCTAATTGAACATTCCCTAGTGCTTGAAATGATGAAAGCTAAAGGCTTCCCGGAAAAATGGATCCAGTGGATCTCTGAACTTTTCTGCTCTGCCACCTGATCTGTCCTTCTAAATGGAACTGCTGGCAAAGAATTCAAGTGTAAAAGAGGGGTGCGTCAGGGGGATCCCCTATCTCCTTTGTTATTTGCTATTGCGGCCGACATCTTGCAATGTTCTATTAATCATGAATATTCTTTGGGCAATCTGCTCCCTCCACTACAGCGTTTGGTGCTGTTGGCGACGCCTCCAAGTGGTCGCTATATGGGGTTTTTGGTCGCAATACATAGAGATTACGACAGATTCAGTCCGTCGGCAGGCGTTGTAATTTTTTCCGTCGCAATATGTTGCTGCAACGGGTCCAAACCGGTGTCGCAATAAAAAGAACGTGTTGCGATGGTGCCTGGCAATGCAAATAGGTGAAGTAGCGACGACCAGTAGAGTTGCAACACAGGTTATTGCAACGGAAAGCGTCGTCGCGATAGTGGTTTTTGCGACCTGTTTGGTCTGTTGCAAACAAGCGCTGTTGCAATGATAGAATCGTGTCGCAATACGATACCTGCCGTTGCAACTCGTATGTAGGCTATCACAACGAAGTCGTAATTCATCATCATATGCGTGAGCTATAATGCAACCAAACTAGGGGTCGTCGACGCATTATGTTTCAACCAAATCGCGTCGCTAATTGCCGTCGCCATACACGAAGGGGGTCACGCAACAAATATGATTCGTCGCCATACGATCCAACGAAATTGCAGCACTATGTGTCGTCGCCATACACGATGAGATTCACGCAACCAACTATGCATCGTCGCCATAAGATTGAACCAATTCGCAACAATAATAACCGTCGTTATACACATAGATGGTGGCGCTACCAACTATAGGTGGTCGCCATATGCTTTAACAATAGCGCAACGCAAATTATCGTGGCTATACACGTTGACGGTCATGCAACCGAAGATTGGTCGTCGCCATATGCTTTAGCAATAGGGCAACGCAATTATCGTGGCTATACACGTAGACGGTCACGCAACCGAAGATTGGTCGTCGCCATATGATCGAACAAAATCACAACGCTGATTTCCGTCGCTATACACGTAGACGGTCACGCAACCAAAGATTGGTCGTCACCGTATGCTTGAACAAAATCACAACGCTGCTTTCCGTTGCTATACACGTAGAAGGTCACGCAACCAAAGATTGGTTGTCGCCATATGCTTTAACCAAATCGCAACGCGTACTGGCGTCGCTACATGGGTGTAGGAGTATCGCAACGAAGCATGCGTCGACACTATATGCCCCGGTGATAACGCATCAGATAAATTTTGGTTGCCATATGCATGTACTATATCACTACGAACTATGGTCCGTCATTATTGGCATAGAGGAAAGCGCAACAAAATATTGGTCGCCATAGGACTCACGCTGGATGCCCACCATCCCGAATTTATGATTCTTTAATGCAGCAAAAATAGTCGAAACATATAGACTAATGCAACAAATGTACATTCATATCTTTCAAGACCACAATTCTTTATATAATAAAAGAAAATTCAGCACATTACAGTATGCACTCTTGTCCATCACTCACATTATAATTTATTAACAAAGTTTTTAAAGAGCCTGGCATCGCAACAGGCTGGGTATCACTCCCACCCAGTATATTGTTGATGATCTTCATCATTTCTGGAGCTGAGGTTTGCTTGAAGGCTTGTGCTTCTTGTTCGCCAAAGGGTTTTTGTTGGCCGATCTCGAGTCTTTAATCGGATCCAGACCTTCTCTTTCCATGCCAGTCTATAAATATGATATAATATGGATGGCCCCCTTTCAAAATGAAGGGAGCCGAACCCCATACATCAGAATGAACCAATATCAAAAGGATGTTTCGACACTGACTAACTAGAATAATAAGGTAGCTGGAGTTGTTTCCCTAGCCAACAACCGTGACACTGATCTAGAGCTGCATCACCAAAAAGACCCTAAAAATACACGGTGAACTAGTGCAAACAAACGTGAGCCACAAAGATGTCCCAAACAATGATGCCACTGAGCAAAAGATGATGTGCACAACTTGATCCTTGAAGCGATCCCATGTTAGCATCGTTGTGCCTTGATTCTGCACTAACGTTATTGCAGCAGTGCCGACCTCATTGACCCTAGGTTCAACTGGACCTGTACTGTTGTTGGATTGAGGTGTACTCTGCTTATTTGAAACGATGGAAGGTAAGATATTATTAGCTGCATTGGCCAAGTTATGAACACAGTAGGTACAATCATCTGGTTACCTCTGAACATGGCAGCAAGTGTTTGTATGGCGCGATCATCTTTGCAAATTGTTCCTTCATTTTCATTTCCATCTTTTTCTCCATTTCTTCTTTCTCGCGTGCCTTGTCAGCTTCATGGTTCTTGAGTATTTCTTCCAGCTGACGTTCTCGTGCTTCGACCTTATCGAGCTTCTCCTGTAACAACCTCTCCCGATACGCTCTGCTGCTTCTTTGAGTGGCCATGTATCCATAGCCACGTGACACGGAGGATTTGACACGTGTTCTTTCCTTGTATGTTTCCTGGAAAATGTTATCTTCCTGTTCATCTCGCGCAGTGGAACTTGTGCCTTCATCCCCCTCCTCTTGATTTGCTAGTTCAGCTAATTTCCTGATTGTACAATCCTGTGGGCAAGAAATAATTGTAAGATAGGAAACCCCGTGCCCATGGTTTGATTCAAACTTAAACGAGTGTTATGTGCACGCAAGGTTACAAACAAATTTGTACTCACATAAATAGTCTCAACCACCTCATCTCTCCATTTTCCATCCCTAGAGTGAGTAATCTTCCAAAGCTCCAACTGGCGTGGCCCAGCACCAGTTTCGGGATCTCGCTGTGATTGCACCAATACACGGCATCAATATATGATTTTCTTATGTAGATAGTGAGAGATGAGAATATTGTAACCAATCTTTACCTTTTCCCAACTCCACTGAGAGTAAGGTTTCGAACCCCCCAGTATGATTGCTAGCCACATTGCCGTGATTGCCTGAGTTCTGGGTGCTTGCATTCTGCAAGGAGTGAACCAGTGATGTTAAGCGATGAAAGGTTGAACTCATCTTCTATATAACTAACAATGTTGTTCTTTAATTAAGTAGAAAAAATTGTACCCTAAATGTTTTAGTTCCAAAGTAGAGGCATAAATAGTGCCACGCCACGTACTGCCTGGCCATAGCCGGCCAGACCTGGCCATGCTTGGCCACAGCTAGCCAACCTTGGCCTCAAGCCTTCCAATGGCCTATAGAACATCCCGATCATCTAGAGAGTTCAAATAGATAGTATACAATAACATACATCACATAAATTAAGTAATAGAGTAACATGCATATCTCTTGGCAACTGAAGATAACCCTTTCAGGGTTCCACGGCCAACTGGCTTGCCACATAGTTGCATTCACACCAGAGAAAATAACATTCACTGCTGAACAATAGCAGTTGTAGAAACCAATGAAAAATAAAGAGTGAAATTTCTGGAGGTGTAGAGCTTCTATAACCTTTTGTCTTCCTTGGTCTCCTAGCATGTGATGGAAGTTGTGGTGGTTGCATAGTTTCTGGTGGCGGCGTCGGGCTGCTGTCATTGCTCTCATCTTGTTGGAGTACGACTACTTTTGTAGGTTTAGCTTGAGCTTTATCAAACGCCCCTAAAAACACATGTACTTCGTAGGTTCACATTTTTCATCACAAATAAGCTGCAGTCGACAAGGATAAAGGACTTACTAACTCCTTTGATAGCTCTGATACTAGTTAACCATTTACCGAACGTTGTAATTGTATCCTCCCTGAACTCATCGTGAAGGTCTGCAAATTAATTAGAAACACTGGTATGAGAATAATGTGCAGTCAAGGCTACATGTTGCTAGTGTAGAACAATCAACATACGTACCACATTCGTCGTCTTGTTTTTCAAGCCAATTTTTGTATTCATCAAGATGAAAGTACTCATCATCATCAGAAAAATCAGCACCATTAGGCTCATGCCTCCTTTTTCGTTTCAGGGGTGTAACACTAACCGCCCCTGCACCAGCAGCTGTTTTTGACAGGACCAACCTTAATTTCCTCTCATTGGTTGAATCCACATACCGAATCATTTGGAGTATATCTTTCTTAGATTTAATTTCTATAAGACTCGCTCTACTGGTATCATCTTCATTTCTCTTCATGTAGTACGTGTAGTCCCAATGCTCAAATCCAAGCGAATCTTTAACATCTGCCAGGGCAGATACGTCTATAACACCCTTGTCCAATTGACAAGAGAAGTAGTGTACTGCTTCCCCACGACTTTCGACTAGAACAGTCCACATCTCTCCTGTAATTTCGGATTCTCTACACGTGGACATAAATATTAATACAGCAGCATGGAAAACTTGGTGTATGCATATATGTATGAAAAATACATATGTAGTGGACAAATAGCACAATGCCTATTCAGTTTCATAACAACAATTACTTTATGTTAAAATTTTTTAGATAGATATAGACCTGCATGAGCACATATTGGGAGTTTATGTGTGAGATCCTTTCATCTAGGGGTTTAGTGACAGATGGGTAAACTGGATGCAAAGCTCAGTAAAAGGTGGCTCTGCAGGGTTCAATCTGAAAGGGGAGGAGAGTAATCTTAAAAAGATTTTGTTCCTTCTGTTTCAGCGCTGTAAAATAAATGATAAACTTTCATGCCTTTTAATTAAAGCTGGGGCGTTTTGCCCTCGAACTCCAAAAAAACAAATGAGATTAATGGACAAACATTTTCCCTGGTGCCTAAGTGTGTGACTTGTACAAGATGCGCCAATATATAGAAGAACGACACGGCAACGATTCATTGACAAGTGAGAACCCTAGATGAGATTAGAGGTATATCTAATCGATTGCATGGAGGGAACGATGTAACTACTGCACACAATTTTATCATGAAAGCCATGAAACTCATCAAGAAGGTGTAGAGCGAAGCGGCCGATACGCACCTGACATTTTGAAGAAGGTCAACTTCGAGGTCCATGACATCAATCCCATTTCGCTGTTCCACGGGTTCTCCATTGGTGGCCATGGATGGTCTCGAGGTGCGCTAGGGCAGAGATCGACGTACCGTCCTGATCCCCCTCCGGCCTCCACGTTTCCCTCGTCGCCGCCTTCCCGAGAAGACCAGATTCAGTAACTATGGTCGCCGCCACCGCGTGAGGTTTAGGGGACGTGGGATGAGGACGCCTTATTTAAACTGGTGGTAGTGGCGGGATGTGAAAAATTTATTTGGCTGAAAACGTTCTGAGGCGATATTTAACTTGGGTGTTAATCTGGCGCGCTGGGAAAAATTTATGTGGCAAAAAATAGTTCTAGATGTAGGCGGCTTAGGGTTTTGTTTGGGTTTCTTCGAGGTTCTGCAGCAGGGGGAGGAACAGGGCAGGACCAAAGCAGGGAGGCCGCAGATTTTTGTTTCAACAGAATATCCAATTTTGTCCATTTTTTGAATGTGAAAACCTTTGTTGATATAAGAATGGCATGTGGGTCCGGCTGTCAAATTTCCGTTAAAGACTGACATGTGGTGAACCAGTACTATTTTTTGTCGCCAAAATCCGTTTCATAGATCATGATGATGTTAAAATTGTGCCTTGGCCTTTATCGACGCCTTGGCCAGCAGCAGCCTCCCCCTGGCCGCTTCTGGCCACATATAGCCTCAACCAGCCAACTGCGGCCACCCTCTGGCCGGCCATAGCCTTGCCCAGCCACAAGGAACCTGGCCGCGGCCACGTAATGCCTGGCCATAGCCGGCCAGATCTGGCCATGCTTGGCCACAGCTAGCCAACCTTGGCCGCAAGCCTTCCAATGGCCTCTAGAACATCCCGATCATCCAGAGAGTTCAATATACAGTAATTCAATAACATACACCACAGAAATTAAGTAACATAGTAACAGGCATCACACAAATTAGGTTACCAACTAAGAATGGGCATCCATGGCATACAAAATAAATGGACTGAGTACACATAATGGCTTCCCAAGCCACAAGGAAACCACGCTAATTAAGGAAAGCAGGCCGGGCACAGAGGGGCGGCCTATGTCGCCGCCGTCTTCCTCTATAGGGCCAATCGGGACGACGCCGACGCCACTGCGATTGCGTACATGAAACAGGTTGAGGGCGAGGATCAAGGGCAGTGCTGGCGTCCGTCTTTGATAAACAACCTGCAATCCCTACATGGCGGAGGCGTGGTGTTAATCTGGCTTGGCAAATGAGGAGTGTTGCCCTCCGCCTAGGGACTCCCCCGGCCGATGCTGCCAACGGTGGTGCTGCGAGGCGACATTCAACATTGCGAAGGCCCAGCACACTGCAGTAGGGAGCCCAACCGGAGGGGGTGTTGCATGTATTTCTGTAGTGATGAATGTCGCTTCGTTACGAATGCCATGTCTACTTCTATCGTGTAAAGTATGGCTATGTATGGATAATGGTGTTGGTAAATGAAGCATTGGGTTTGCGAACACTTTACTTTTTCGGCATTTACGGATTTATTTTGTATGCCATGGATGCCCATTCTTAGTTTGTTACCTAATTTTGTGATGCGTACTATGTTATTGTATGGTACTGTCTATTGAACTCTCTGGATGATCGGGATGTTCTAGAGGCCATTGGAAGGCTTGCGGCCAAGGTTGCATGCCAAGTGCTATGTGGCCAAGCATGGCCAGATCTGGCCGGCTATGGCCAGGCAGTACGTGGCCGCGGCCAGGTTCCTTGTGGCTGGGCAAGGCTATGGCCGGCCAGAGGGTGGCCGCAGTTGGCTGGTTGAGGCTGTATGTGGCCAGAAGCGGCCAGGGGAGGCTGCTGCTGGCCAAGGGGTACATGAAGTCTTTTTGCACCCATTTATGATCAATTGCAACAAATTTGGGCTTATGCAAAAAACATTTGTAAATACCATCATCAATGTACTTGTCATCTTCATCAAGCATCACTACACAGATCATCGACAACGTCATAAACTAATCATTCATCACACACTAGCATTCAGTCCACTTAGTTGCTTTACAAATAGACATTCACACAAAATCAAACATTACAATAAAGTTATGTAGCCATCACAAAGCTTGAATGCATCTTGTAAAATGTTTGATTTTGTGTGTAATGTCTATTTGTAAAGCACTAAGTGACTGAATGCTAGTGTGTGATGAATGATTAGTTTATGACGTTGTCGATGATCTGTGTAGTGATGCTTGATGAAGATGACAAGTACATTGATGATGGTATTTACAAATGTTTTTGCATAAGCCCAAATTTGTTGCAATTGATCATAAATGGGTGCAATAAGACTTCATGTACCCCTTGGCCTACCCCAGCCGCAACCTAGCCACCTCTGGCCACCTACGGCCTCTACCAGCCAACTGCGGCCACCCTCTAGCCGGCCATAGCCTCGGCCAGCCACCTACGGCCAGCCGCGGCTAGGTACTGCCTGGCCATAGCCGGCCAAAGCTGGCCATCCTTGGCCAAAGTTGGCCAACATTGGCTACAAGCCTAGCAATAGCCTCTAAAACCATCTCGATCACCCAGAACATTCAATTGACAGTACCACAATAACATTTACCACACAAACTACGTAACAGAACAACATTTGTTGAATGCCATTGAAATAAAATCCGTAAATACCGACAAAGTAAAGTGTTCGCAAACCCAAATGCTTCATTTACCAACACCATTATCATACATAGCCATACTTGACACGATAGAAGTAGACATGGCATTCGTAACGAAGCCGACATTCATCACTACAGAAATACATGCAACACCCCCTCCGGCTGGGCTCCCTACCGCAGTGTGCTGGGCCTTCGCAATGTTGAATGTCGCCTCGCAGCAGCACCATTGGCAGCGTCGGCCGGTGGAGGCCTAGGCGGAGGGCAACACTCCGCATTTGCCAAGCCAGATTAACACCACGCCTCCGCCAATGTAGGGATTGCAGGTTGTTTATCAAAGACGGACGCCAGCACTGCCCTTGATCCTCGCCCTCAACCTGTTTCATGTACGCAATCGCAGTGGCGTCGGCATCGTCCCCGATGTTGGCCCTATAGAGGAAGACGGCGGCGACATAGGCCGCCCCTCTGTGCCCGGCCTGGGCAGTGCGGTGGAGCTGGTCGAGGGGAGGCCGGGGGTTGCGGTTCCTTCCGAAGATGTCGTCCATCCCTGTGAGGAAGCATGCCACCGGGCACTTGCCGATGTCTGTATCACTGCAAGGCCGGAGCATGGTCGTGCAGGTGGCCCGTAGGCTCCGAAGGTCCTCCATAGGCCTGGCCGATGTCGCCCCTACTCGGCCAGCGATCATTGCCAGCAACTCCTCCGGGAGTTCCGCCAGTGACCGCGGGTGCTCCCTCGATGCCATGAGTGCAGGCGTGGAAGGGACGTTGTCACACAGCGCGGAGCGCGAGAGATCGACGAGCGCAGAGAGGGCGCGATGGCGAGGATCGTGGAGGGGATCGGCTGGGGCGCAACAGAATACTGTTTCCATCCTAAAGTACCACACGCGTGTAGCAACCGGCGGCCTTCCAGTTTCCAACAACCAGCGGCCTTTCAGTTTCCATTAACCGGCGGCCTTTCTGTTTCCATTAACCGGCGGTCTTTCTGTTTCCATTAACGCGGTGGATGCGGGTCAATGGTACACGCCGCGCACGAGAGGCCCACAACTGCTTCAAGCGGCTCCGGATGGGTGACTGACCTATGGGTCTTACATGTCGGTACATGTTTGTTGGGCGATTCATCTTCTGTTCCTCGTGACTTTTTTTATTATTTGTTGTGTTCTCCTCATCTTCATTCACTAGTACATCTAAGTCATTGACTTTGGAAAGGTGGATACCATGTCGTTGTTAGAGTGGCACTGTGAAGTAAAATATTAAAATAAAATTATGTTACATCCACTTGATTTTATCTAAAATCTTATTCCTACGTGAAAATGTTGAAATTATTCGAATTTCTGATTAAAGAACTAGTTGAACCAAGATTTTGATACCCAAAATAATTTCATCTCAAAAAATAAAGAGTGACAAATTATTTTATTTGACTTTGTTTGGTCAGTTGCAATTTTCAAATTCTTAATATGCATACTTTGTACAACATTTAGTGATGGCTAGAGGAAGAAGAAGAAGAAGGATGAATGGCTCGAGAACTTTGTTGTAATGTGTGATATTCTGTATTGGTGAGATGCTAAACTGCTGAACCTAAGGATCTGGGTTCGAAGCCTAGGTCCTCTTTTTTTGGGTATTTCTTTTATTATTTTATTTTATTGCACCACTGTGATGTAACATATGAAAATAAAATTATCTTACTAACTTTACATTGTTGAAATTATTCAAATTTTGTATTAAAAAAACTAGTTGAAGCAATTTTTTATTTTAAAAATGATTTCATTTGACAAAATCTCGTACTTCATTTTTCAAACATTTGAGGAAATGTCAAGCTATCTCATAGAAAGCATTGGTTTATGATTTATCTCAATTTTTTTGTCTACTGCCATAACTTTTTGATGCCAAAGAGTTCTTTTAGGACATATGAAGAAGAGGCATTCAAGATTTGTGATGGCTAGAGGACGAAGAAGAAGAAAGATGAATGGCTACAGAAGTATGTTGTAATGGGTGATATTTTGTCTAATACCAAAACGGTGGATGCCTCGGCCAGCGAGTCGTCGTCGTCGGAGGAGTACCCGCGACGTTTTCCGGATTTTGACTGGGAACGCCCGGTAAGTTTTGTTCCTCCTACCAAATTAATTTGCCCCCTATGCTGTTTATACATAATGTACACAGAAAATTGTATGCAATCAGAACCTAACGCGCAGTGTATTGGTGAGGTGCTAAATTGCTGAACCTAAGGATCTGGGTTCGAAGCCTTGGTCCTCTTTTATTGTTACTTATTTTATTATTTTATTTTATTGCACCACTGTGATGTAACATATGAAAATAAAATTATCTTACTAACTTTACATTGTTGAAATTATTCAAATTTTGTATCAAAAAAACTAGTTGAAGCAATTTTTTATTTTAAAAATGATTTGATTTGACAAAATCTCGTGCTTCATTTTTCAAACATTTGAAGAAATGTCAAGCTATCTCATAGAAAGCATTGGTTTATGATTTATCTCGATTTTTTTGTCTACTGCCATAACATTTTGATGCCAAAGAGTTATTTTAGGATATATGAAGGCATTCAAGATTTGTGATGGCTAGAGGACGAAGAAGAAGAAGGATGAATGGCTAGAGAACTCTGTTGTAAGTTTGTGCTGAATGATTAGTTTATGACTGTCGATGATTTGTGTAGTGATGTTTGATGTTGATGATTAGGATGATGAAGATGACACGTACATTGATGATGGTGTTGTTGCACCAGTTGAGGCACAAGGCCTAGATGATGACTTTTTTATTTGATTCTTACATGGTTTACTCATGGGTCCCACAAGCTGTATTTACAAATGCACAATTTATACAAAAACACATGAACAAGTTGTGAACCTATTTTGAAGTAAACAAGCAGTTGCCCTCACCTGATGAACCACAGGCTTCGCTGGACACTCTGGCAAGTCGTTTAGGGAGTTTGGTTCTTCTTCAGTGGCCTCACAATCCATAAATATGTGCAGTGGGTTGCCCTGTGATAACATCACAAAGATCTCAAATGGCAAACTTGTAAAGTTTGACACATTGCAAAGTTGCAGTTATACATAATTTAATAGTTCATATATTTCCTATGTTTTGTTGCTGCATTCCTCCAGAGTTCCAATCAGTGGTACGAAATCTAATTTACAATCTATCATTTATAATAAATAAACCTCCAAAAAAACCCCAAATACAACATTCAATCAGTGCTACTTTCATTTATTCAACACATCGCATATAACAAATACCTCACTGCAGCCATATAAAGAAAAACCCAATCAGTGCTCCCTCAACTGAACTTTAATAAAAAAAAACCCCCAGGTAGCAAGCATCAAGAACTTCAATCTACAAATCTAAAAATCTGGAGATGCTGCAAGGGTTGGGCTCACCTGGCCACCTCGCCTTGCCGAGCTCCCCGCTAACTGGGGATTCCGCATGAATCGACCCCTTTTGTTGCGGAACAGGGTCCTGGTGGTGGGGTTGCGGTGCTCCATCTTGGGGATGTAGGTGGGCGAGAAGGAATGAGCGATGGAAGTAGGGGAAGAAGGCGATGGCGCCGGCGAGGGGAGGCGGAGGAAATAGCGCAATGGCCCGGTGAGGGGAGGCGGAGGAAAATGCGCGAGGATGATGGGACGGCTTCTGCGAGAAGACTAGAAACAAAACGGGAGGCGTCTTTCTTGTTTGCGTTTTCATATCTACCTGACACGCCGTCGAATTGGGAGGAAGCGATTTCATCGCGAGGAGGCGATATGCGGCTGACACGCAGGTCCCACCTGTCGGTCCTGAAGGGAAACGAGGAGGCTACGCTAGCACATACAAAAAACTCGTTTACCCAAAAAACAGGAACAATAGTTATAGATCACGGATCGTTACCACTAGAAGCGCAGTTGCAGCGGAAGCTGTCTCGATGTAGACGAACGCGTCGAAGTGGCAGTGCAGTGCTGTTGCTTACGTCCGTCTGGTCCTGCACGTGCGGTTCGTCCTTGTGCTCCAAGCGCAGCACCTCCGAGGTATCCACACGTACGTGGATGGAAACGTCGCGCGCCGGACTGCTAGGTCCGCGAGCACGATGAGGAGAGGGCGTAGGCAGCGCGGCTGTTGCTTGAAAGTCGTGTCCTTTTCAGGAGGGGTTTGGTCTATATTTATTGGGAGAAAATTTCCCACACCATCTTCCATTAGCAATATGGGATTAATAGATAGTGTACCCCTTTCCTCGGTAATGGGCTTTACAACATTTGTGGACCATTATGACTTTAACGCCTGAGCCTACTAGTGGATCGAATCCAGTTGGCTCTAGGGCATATTACCAACAGTCTCCCACTTGCACTAGAGACAATCACATAGGCAAGTTTTCAGTGTTCCAACCCCTTAAGTGTGTGACCCTATGGGTTCACGTACACATAGATTCGCAGCTTCTGAAGCGGCGAAGGAAGGTGTTTGGATGAGGAAGTTTCTCATTGAGCTTGGTGTGTTTCCCAATGCATCTAGCCCATTGGAACTCTACTGTGACAACAATGGGGCAATTGCACAGGCTAAGGAGCCGAGGAATCACCAGAAAAACAAACATGTACTGCGGAAGTTTCACCTCATTCGAGAGTTCGTTAGACGTGGTGAGATAAAGATATGCAAAATACATACGGATTTGAATGTTGCTGATCCGTTGACAAAGGCTCTTCCACAGCCTAAGCATGAGTCGCACATGAGAGCTATGGGTATTAGATATCATCTAGATTAGCTCTAGTGTGAGTGGATGATTGTATTATATCTATGGAGGGACAACTTTTGAATAACCATACAAGTAAAGAGTTTCACAAACAATTCACATAATTGCCAATCATATACAAGTGGCCTTTCATGGATATTCAATAAACAATATGTCATAGATATAATACAATCACTACAAAACATTGTCCACTCACACTGGAGCTAATCTAAATGATATCTAATACCCATAGCTCTCGTGTGTGATTCATGTTTAGGCCGTGGAAGAGCCTTTGTCAAAGGATCAGCAATATTCAAATCCGTATGTATTTTGCATATCTTTATCTCACCCCGTCTAACGAACTCTCGAATGAGGTGAAATTTCCGCAGTACATGTTTGTTCTTCTAGTGATTCCTAGGCTCCTTAGCCTGCACAATAGCCCCATTGTTGTCACAGTAGAGTTCCAATGGGCTAGATGCATTGGGAAACACACCAAGCTCAATGAGAAACTTCCTCATCCAAACACCTTCCTTCGCCGCTTCCGAAGCTGCGATGTACTCTGCTTCCGTTGTAGAATCAGCCACAGTCTCTTGCTTAGAACTTTTCCAACTTACAGCACCACCGTTTATTGTGAACACGAACCCTGATTGTGACTTTGAATCATCTAGATCAGTTTGGAAACTAGCATCAGTGTAACCCATTACAATGAGCTCTTCCTCACCTCCATAGACTAGGAACACATCTTTAGTCCTTCTAAAGTACTTGAGAATGCTTTTCACCGTTGTCCAGTGACTTTCACCTGGATTAGACTGGTGTCTGCTCGTCCAAGTTAGAGCATATGAGACATCTGGGGGAGTACTTATCATGGCGTACATGATAGATCCAATTGCCGAAGCATAAGGGACTTTACTCATGCGCTCCCGCTCATCAGTCGTCGTAGGACACTGAGTCTTGCTGAGGTGTACGCCATGTGACATAGGCAAGAACCCTTTCTTGGACTGTTCCATGCTGTACCGATTCGACACCTTGTCAATATAAGTATCTTGGCTTAATCCTATAAGCCTCCTTGATCTATCCCTATAGATCTTTATGCCCAGAATATATGCAGCTTCCCCTAAGTCCTTCATAGAAAAACTATTTTTCAGCGAAGTCTTAACGGATTCTACCATAGGAATATCATTCCCAATCAGCAGTATGTCATCTACATACTGTACCTGATGCGGAAGTACACGCACTAGCAGTATGTCATCCACATACAAGATTAGAAATGCAACAGAGCTCCCACTTTCCTTCTTGTAAACACAAGCCTCTTCTTCATTCTGCCGGAAGCCAAACCCTTTGACTACCTCATAAAATGAAGGTTCCAACTCTCGAGATGCTTGCTTTAATCCATAGATGGATTTCTGAAGCTTGCATATTTTTCCAGCATTAGTTGGATCGACAAAACCTTCAGGCTGTATCATGTATACATCCTCCTCTAGGTTCCCATTGAGGAAAGCTGTTTTGACATCCATTTGCCATATCTCATAATCGAAATACGCAGCTATTGCTAGAATGATCCGGATAGATTTAAGCATCGCTACTGGAGAGAATGTCTCGTCGTAGTCAACTCCTTGAACTTGTCGAAAACCTTTTGCAACAAGTCGTGCTTTATAGACGTTAACATTTCCGTCTACATCTCTCTTTCTCTTAAAGATCCATTTGCACTCGATGGGTCTCACACCATCAGGCGGGTCAACCAAATTCCAAACTTGGTTGTGTCCCATGGAATCTATCTCGGATCTCATGGCACTTTGCCATTTCTCGGAATCTGGGTCCATCATAGCTTCCGCATAGGTCCTAGGCTCATCATTGTCCATCAACAATATGTCGCGCTCTCCCGCAACTAGGAGATTCATTTTCTGTGTAGCGCGACGTGGCCTTTCCGACCTTCGTGGTTGTGGCGGTTCTTCTCTTACCACAGGTGCCTCAACTCGTTCTGCTACATCAGCATCACTCGTAAAGTCTTGCCTCATAGGCTCATCTCGAATTTCTTCAAGATACACCTTCTGTCTACTTTTCTCGCTGTTGAGAAACTCTTTCTCCAAGAAAACACCGTTCCTAGCGACAAACACTTTGCCCTCTGATCGGTTGTAGAAATAATATCCAATTGTTTCCTTTGGATATCCCACGAATATGCACTTGTCCGATTTTGGTGTAAGCTTGTCCGACTGAAGTCGCTTGACATATGCATCACAACTCCAAATTTTCAGAAAAGACAAACTGGGAGTCTTGCCAGTCCATATCTCATATGGTGTCTTCTCCACGGACTTAGATGGTACCCTATTTAGTGTGAAAGCTGCTGTTTCTAGAGCGTAACCCCAAAATGATAACGGTAGATCTGACTGGCTCATCATTGATCGCACCATGTCTAACAAGGTTCGATTACGTCGCTCGGACACACCGTTCCTCTGAGGTGTTCCAGGTGGCGTTAGCTGTGGAACAATTCCGCAACTCTTTAGATGAGTGCTAAACTCGTGGCTCAAATACTCGCCTCCACGATCTGATCGCAAGGCTTTAATTTTCTTACCACGCTGATTTTCAACTTCATTCTGAAACTCTTTGAACTTTTCAAAAGTCTCTGACTTGTGCTTCATTAAGTAGACATAGTCATATCTACTAAAATCATCAGTGAAAGTTATGAAGTACTGAAATCCGCCTCGGGCTGTCGTGCTCATTGGTCCACACACATCAGTATGTATGAGTTCCAACAAGTCTTGCGCCCTCTCAGGAAAACCTGTGAAAGGTGCCTTGGTCATCTTTCCTAGTAAGCAAGCTTCACAGCGGAAGCCGTCTCGATGTAGACGAACGCGTCGAAGTGGCAGTGCGCTTCTTCATGCGCTTCTCACTTATATGACCCAAACGACAATGCCACATATAGGTAGGATTCAAATCATTTAGCCGAGGCCTTTTAGCAATTATATTACATATAGGTGAATCATCAAGATTTAAAATGAACAACCCATTCACAATGGATGCAAGAGCCACAAACATGCCATTCTTAGAGATCACACAACCATTGTCTTCACTCGCAAATGAATAACCATCCTTCATCAAACATGAAGGAGACACAATGTTTCGACTCAAACTAGGAACAAAATAACAATTATTCAACTCCATAATAAATCCTGACGGGAGGTGGAGTTGCATCGTCTCGACGGTCAAGGCAGCAACTCTTGCATTATTGCCCACGCGGAAATCAACTTCGCCTCTTCCCACGCTTCTACTTCTTACTAGTCCCTGCATCCAATTGCAGATATGAGCAACCGACCTGGTATCAAATACCCAGGAATTAATACAAGAATCAGCGAGGAAAATGTCTGTGATATGAATGACAAGTGTACATTTTATGATTGCCAATCTCGTTAGTAGCTCTAGTCTGCAGTCTAAGCAAACACAACAATGCGATAATTCCGTCTCTAGCAAGCCCACGGATTCGAATGCAAAACGATCTCTATCTTCGAAAGTGAACGATTCGCCTCCCGAATTCTTGACGTGTAGAATCAGCAACACTGAACCAACTACCCACATATCGCTTTCGTACTCTCTTCAGTGTTCAGTCACTACCAAAATTAGTCCTACATTGCAAATAATTCACCTAAACTATTGTCAGCAAAATCTTCTAGGCCACGAAATTAATATGGAGCTGTTTTATTTTCATGAAAAATGCTTGCTAAGAACTCTAGTGATGCTCCTTTAGTCCTTATGCAATTCTTTTTTGCGGTCCCTTTTGTACAATAAACATGATGTGGGTGTTCCTACAGCTGCGCCTTCTGCTAGCTTGGTTTCCACAAAGGCCTTTGAGACATTGAACCTTTCAGTCCTGGCCTGAGTTTGGAACATATCCTTAGGCGCCTCGATCATATCGTGCGCCTCATGGTTTGTCTCAAACTGCATCTGCAGCTCTGGTTCCATGCAAGCAAGCATAAGGCAACTCACTTCAAGATTGGCATCACATGATTTCTTGTAAGCAAGTTTGTCAGCAATGTGAAGCCATCCTTACTGATGTTTGTGCACAAGAGTGTGCCGTTGATGGAGGTATCGATGCTATTTCCTTTTTCTCAGCCCTAAGAACAATTCTCAGGTTGCGGATCCAATCCGCATAGTTTGTTCCATTCAACTTATCCTTCTCAAGGACCGAACGCAAAGAAAACGGTGCATTGCTAGGTGCCATTGATCTACAACGAAAATAATGCAAAAATACTAAGACAACATATCTATGATAGAGTAAAATACATTAAACAATTTAACAGAGTCTACTCCCACTAAAATCAATATCCCTCCATTGATACTTAGTGATTCAGGATCCACAATTAACAAGTCCACTAGTGAGCTTTAGCATCACCGCTAGAAGACATGGTAGATGGGAAAGCAACCTTTGCTAATCATATCACATATGACTCCTGTTGTTGGGTGACATCTCTATGTCTCGGCGTCCAACCTTCACGCCCCAAGGTCCATAACCGTTAAGATGACCTAGTCTAAGTTAACCAACCCTTTATGCGAGCAAGTATCCGATACGAACCCATCTAGTCAAGGAAAACTAGTGGCACCCTAATTTCATAGACCTACCACTAATCGTACAAGACATGTGACAGTGCAAGATTTAGTTGGGAGGGCATTCAAAACTTAAACATTGTTGAGGGATCGTTCTACTTCTATCGTTGCATGCAGAAAAATAACCATTATCGTTGCATATGTAGGAGTAAAACAATAAGAACGGCATTCACAAAGTAATGACATGGTATGGCCCATTAACACATGGTCATCTCTATCTCCATTGTACTGTCCATCATGATGATCTCCAGCTCCATGATCCATGTATGCCATCCTCTAGTGATGAGTCCTCCAAGAACTATCTAATGGATGATAGTAAGTAAATTACATAACCGCGCATTAGATCATCCCAAGTTGGCACGCAGGCTATTACATCAAATTGACAATACATATGGCTCCAGCCGTATTGCCCTACTCACGACACGCAGGTCATGATTAATTACATATATGCATCACATACACATAGGGACATACCGATCACATGAACCTGCAAAAACAAGTTAGACGATTCCGACGTCCAAACTTAAATCGTCGAAAACTCTATCTTCCCGGCCTTTTTTCGCAAATCTAAATTCGGCGAAACTGCCATTGGCAGTCGGAATCATGTGTAAAGTTTTCTGTAGATGAATTTTCATATAACAATCATAGTTTCCGGAGCTTTTCTGAGAAGTGGATGTAGGTTTTTTTTTTGAAAAAACCAATACTTATTTTTATATGTTTAGCTATAAAAACTCATGGATGCGACGGAAGTCCACGACGGCCAGATCCACGTCGGGCACGAGTGGATCCGGTCAGCCGGCGTCCGGATCGAGCCCTCCGTAGTCCAGGCGGCGTCCGTGCGTGGAATCCGGCGGAGGATTTTGCAGGGTAACGATTGATGCTACGCTAGCTCACACAAAAACTCGTTCACCCAAAAATAGGAACATCAGCAGTTATAGATCACGGATCGTTATCACTAGACGCGTAGTTGCAGCGGAAGCCGTCTTGATGTAGACGAACGCGTCGAAGTGGCAGTGCAGTGCAGTTGCTTACGTCCGTCTGGTCCTGCACGTGCGGTTCGTCCTTGTGCTCCAAGCACAGCACCTCCGATGTATCCACACGTACGAGGATGGAAACGTCGCGCGCCGGACTGCTAGGTCCGCGAGCACGATGAGGAGAGGGCGTAGGCAGCGCGGCTGTTGCTTGAAAGTCGTATCCTTTTCAGGAGGGGTTTGGTCTATATTTATTGGGAGAAAATTTCCCACACCATCTTCCATTAGCAATATGGGATTAATAGATAGCATACCCCTTTCCTCGGTAATGGGCTTTACAACATTTGGGGCCCATTATGACTTTAACGCCTGAGCCCACTAGTGGATCAAATCCAGTTGGCTCTAGGGCATATTACCAACAGGTCCCACAAAGTGCATGGATAATATGATGCCAAATAGGGACTGTTGACACTTCTTACGGTCCACTATCAGGACTGCCAATCCTAGTAATGGTGCAAGGAGTGTTCATTGGTATTCTTACGATACAGATATAAATCCGCAAGCACACGGATACCGATATAGCATTTCACCCGGGAGTATTCCTAGGTATCGTATTTATATTTCCGCAAGGAAGCATTGGATAAAGAGTATTGACTATTAACAAGGATGCAGCTACTAATTAAAGTACCAGCTAACAAGACGGGGATAAAGGATAGGATAGTTGTGATATGCAGTTGACACACACAAGGAGAAGTTCAGGATAGTGATAGAAGAGCGGCTTCAAGGTCATGAGCGCTTTTTCACAAGTTTTGAAAACTACAAATTGTTCCTCATTGGCACACTCAATCGCTCAAGTGTATTTGAATCCTCACTAAAGGCTTGTGCCTTCTTTTTCCCCTAACATCTAATATGGCTTTTTGTGTGGCTCAGGGACAAAGGATGAGTGAGAAGGGGTGCCACCAACATCCGTCATCTTACAGGGAGCCTACCATATGAGCCAGGCGTGATGGAATACGAAGGCCGTATTGGGCTGTCACCACCTAACGGCTACCATCTCCGTGCCAACTCAGAGACATTCTAAGGTTACTATCTAGACTAGGTACCATACCTACGCTAGACAATAACTACTCACTCTCCTAGAAAGAGCAAGCAATCCCGTCAATACCCCAATGACAATTCACCGCAAGTATTGAGCAGAAACGAGGAACCAACTAAGATAAAGAATTAAGTGAGAACTTCTAGAGCCAGACTACAACAACTATAACGAGGACTAGACATTCTACACTTACCCGCGAGATAAATGCAGAATAAATAGCTCAAGTAAATACAGAGGAAATATATTAATTACTCAGAGTCGTACATAAAGAAAAGGAAAAGATACAAGAGCTTTACCAGAACTCCAGAAGACGACTCCGGAACCCCGAACGAAGCTCGACCCTGACTCTAACTCCCAACTGGACTAGCCTAACTCTACATCTTGAAAGAGAGGAATGGAGACTTGCTCCCAAGTGGTGTGTGTGAAACCGGGCCGCAATATCTATCACAGAGATATTCCAAGGTTACTATCTAGACTAGGTACCATACCTACGCTAGACAATAACTTTTCACTCTCCTAGAAAGAGCAAGCAATCCTGCAATACCCCAGCGACAATTCACCACAAGTATTGAGCAGAAACGAGGAACCAGCTAAGATAAAGAATTAAGAGAGAACTTCTAGAGCCAGACTACAACAACTATAACCAGGACTAGACATTCTACACTTACTCGCGAATAAATGCAGAACAGATAACTCAAGTAAATGCAGAGGAAATATATTGATTACTCAGAGTCATACATAAAGAAATGGAAAAGATACAAGAGCTTTACCAGAACTCCAGAAGACGACTCCGGAACCCCGAGCGAAGCTCGATCCTGACTCTAACTCCCAACTGGACTAGCCTAACTCTACATCTTGAAAGAGTGGAATGGACCACGGTAAATCATTGCCAGCATTGCATCAGGCGTCCGCCGTATCATGTGGGCTTGCACGAAGTGCTCGGCATCCACGACGGAACGTGCTGTCTCGATGTACGTGAGCCGGGCGCCTTGGAGGACGCCCAAATGGTTAGCAAGGCGAGTGACTAGAGGAGTCATCGCCATGCTACCCGCACGAGAAATATGAGACATCCAGTGACCAACTATGTCTTTCACAGGTGAATAGGGAATCTGCTTGCCCATGGCAAAAAGAACCCGCAACTCGATGGTGTTGACAGGGCGCAAATCTGCCCGGGGGAATACCGTCATAGACACACAATGATATAGGCAAAGTTTCAAATCACCTTTTTACCTATGGGGCTTATAGCAATCTCCTTATCTTGGGCGGTTGAAAGGATGAACAGTTTAAATTTAGTTTTATTCCACTCTACTCTTTTCAGGATCCCATCTCGGAGTTTTTCATAAGTTTTGAAAACTACAAATTGTTCCTCATTGGCACACTTAATCACTCAAGTGTATTTGAATCCTCACCAAAGGCTTGTGCCTTCTTTTTCATCCTAACATTTAATATGGCTTTTTGTGTGGCTCAGGGATAAAGGATGAAGGCATGCATGCATCTTATATTTTGCTAAGTCAAAGACTGGTTCTCTAAGGAAACAAATCACATCTTAAGATCGAGAAGTGCAAGTGTGTGGGATGGATGGAGTGGAATGTGGTGGAATGGAATATGGTGGAACTCCTTGGGATGAATTTCCCTCTCCTTGAATTATTTTCGAGAACATGGGCTATCTTTTATTTTCATATTTTGCCATGCCACTTGGCATGCTTTTTTTGAGCCAGACTACAACAACTATAACCAGGACTAGACATTCTACACTTACTCGTGAAATAAATGCAGAACAGATAACTAAAGTAAATGTAGAGGAAATATATTGATTACTCAGAGTCATACATAAAGAAATGGAAAAGGTACAAGAGCTTTACCAGAACTCCAGAAGACGACTCCGGAACCCCGAGCGAAGCTCGATCCTGACTCTAACTCCCAACTGGACTAGCCTAACTCTACATCTTGAAAGAGTGGAATGGAGACTTGCTCCCAAGTGGTATGTGTCATACAAGTGATAGGACACCTCTATTTATAGTGAGGGATGGCGGTTGGAGTAGAGTAACCGCCAAGGGGCTGGATGGCGGTTGCCGGCCTGTTCGGGCGAACGGATTGTTTCGGCCGAACTGACTTGTTCGGCCGAACCATCCGATCCACCGCCTCATCTATCCAAGGGCTGGGATTTGCTCCTGGACTCGGTTTGGAGCTTGGGGGCGGTTCGGCCGAACTGTGGAGTTCGGCCGAACTGGGCTTTCGGCCCAGCACGCCTCCCATGCA
>OAMR01001016.1:248036-260972 GCA_900205405.1 Echinochloa crus-galli
AAATTGAAAAAAATTATTTTGATGTAGCAAAAGAGCCGCCACTTATACACCCAGGCTTGGCCCACTACTGAATCGGAAGCGGAAATGGGCATCGACGATTTTGGCCTGCGAGGATGCTTGTATGAGGTGAGGGTGCAACACTACTTGTCTAGATGAAATGCAGTAAATTTGCTTTGTAATTATTGTGTGTGCCTTATGTTCTGATCAAGATTTGCATGTAATTCAGTCAAAATGAAAGAAGTATGAGTTTTGTTTCCCAAAGATTCAATGCAAGATGATGCTGAATTACGACAGCGATGAAGATGAATACGATGGACCTAATAAGTCTCTTCGTGAGGTGATTTCCTATCCATCAAGTTAAACATTGTTAAGAGAATTTCTGAAAACAGTTAATGACCTTCTGTAAATGCTTACTGTGACGCCTTTGTGAAATGACAGATTTATCAGATGGTTGAAGATCTTCGTGTTGCAGTAAAGCGGAAGCATCAGAGAGGTGAGTTCTACACCCAGGAATGGATCAGGAATGAATCGGAGGATGAAGCGATGTGAACTGAATAAGTAGATATGATACCTTCTTGTCTGTCTTTTGTCTGTTGCTTTTGCTTCTCTGATGAACACAGATGTCGGTTCTACTAAATTATGCTACCTTATGTATTTCATACATATATTGTCTTTGTTTGTCGTTTGACAGTTCCTTTTGCTTTCTTTTTTCATGAGAATAATGGTGATATACAAATTAAGCCCATGAAGTTGTAGTCATAAACATATACATGAACGCACAGAAACACTATATAACAAGGCTCAAGCCAAGCTTGCATACATAACTGAAATCTTCACCAAAAATTATTTGTTGCAGACAAACATTGGACCTATTGGTTCAATGGAAGTAAACAAATCAACCCATACTTATTGTTAAGACAAACAACAACCCCTAATTATGTAAAAAAACCATTGTCGTCTTGTCCATCTGAATTGGCTGGAGCAACCACTCCGTCTCCGGTGTAGGTGTCATCAGCATCGTCGTCATCTTCAGATATGTCTGCGTGATCCGGTTCAGGCATTGGTTTAGCAAGCTCAACAACAGAAGCATCAACACTTGTCCCTTCCACATCAGGCCTCCTCCAAGTTGACACATCGTCTTGGTCCGCAACAGAAATTTTTTCTACACCCATAACCACCTCGTCCATATCAGTATCACCAACATTAATGTCAGTGTCTTCCTCTCCTTCAAGCATGGCAAACAGTTTCCTAGGTTTCATTCTGAGGACGCTACACCAGTTTTCTTTCTTCGGATTCCCGCTTTTCACAAAGCACACTTGCTCCGCTTGAGTCGCCAGGACGTAAGGCTCAGCTGAATAGCGACGCTGAGAGGTATCAATATCGATAATCCCAAACTTATCTTTACTGTACCCTTTTGATCTGTTTGTTCCTGGTTTATTAGGAACATCATACCAGTCACACTCAAACAATGTATAGACATAAATACCCAGTCCTGATTCTTGATCTCAATCAGAGGCATTCCCAGGAGGCAACTCTATCTTAGCTTGCTCCAATAATTCAAAAAATTTGCGTGCTGACTCATTTGGCTCCTCTTCATTACCACCTTGAATTCCACCATGTATGGCACCACTGATCAGCGAGGAAAACAAATTATTGGTGGCCTCCCGATCGTCATGATCGTCATGATCGTCGTAATTTAACACAAATGTAGATTACTCACCTTTCGCTCGAACCATGATACGAATTCATCGGTGTGCCTCCTATCAACATTCTTCGATCTACCTTTCTCCAATTCGGCCTTATGCTCACTGCAACATTTAAAAAAAAAAGAAAATCAATCACAGTGATATATGTAGTGTGGACCATGTAACAAGATTCAAATAATTTACATGTGGTACTTACTTTATCCATGGAAGTACCTCATCACAGTTTGATAATATGTAGTGCCTCATCGTCTGCAAGACTTCGGGACCTAGTGCCTCCATATTATGCTTAGAAGTAGTTCTCTTTCTGTTCATGTCCCTGCTCGCAAATACACTCAGACCAGCAGGTGGTTCATTAACAGCGCTCTTTTCTTGATGCTCTGGCCGATCAATCTTCGTACTCACACCTTGAAAGAACCGAGTACAGAATGTAAGGCACTCCTCCGAAATATATCCCTCTGCTATTGAACCCTCTAGGTGCGCTTTGTTCCTCACATATCCTTTGACTGTGCGTAGGTACCTCTCAACTGGATACATCCACCTATAGCTAGCAGGGCCTCCGCATTCAGCCTCCCAGGCAAGATGCACCGGTAAGTGCATCATAATATCAAAAAATGCTGGATGGAAAATCATCTCAAGACGACAGAGAGCAATCGATTTGCTAAGTTCCTGCATCTCGGTCACGGCAACCTCCTTTGAACATAACGAGTTAAAAAACCTGCTGAGCTGGATCAACAGGATCGCTACTTCTTCAGGCAATATTTCACGAACCACAAAAGGTAGGAGTTTTTGTAAGATAATATGGTAGTCATGACTTTTCAGGCCAGAAACCTTGCACCCATGGACATCAACACATCTCCTGATATTAGCGGCATAACCATCGGGCATCTTAACACCTTGTAGAAAGTTGCACAGGATTTTCTTTTGATGAGGACCTAACGAGTACAATGCTGGTGGCATGTCGTATTTACCTTTCTCATTGCGAACTGGATGTCGATCCTTCCTTATTCCCAATTCTTTAAGATCAAGTCGAGCCTTCTCACTGTCCTTACTTTTACCAGTTATTTCGAGCAAAGTCCCAAGCAAGCTCTCACAAATATTCTTCTCAATATGCATCACATCTAGATTATGGCGTACGACCAATGAATACCCTTCGCCACTTGTGGTTTCTAGGCAGAAAACGCCGATGCCCCATGTAGCAATGCTTCATACTGAATTTTAACCACATGCACTCAGTGTCCTTGTGACAATAAGGACAAGCAAACCTCCCTTTGGTGCTCCATCCAGATAACATCGCATAAGCAGGAAAGTCGTTTATTGTCCAGAGTAACATGGCACGCATTTTCAAATTGCGCTTAACCTTGGAATCCCAAGTATCAACTCCGTCCACACTCCAAAGCGTTTTGAGCTCATCGATCAGAGGCTACAAATACACATCAATGTTAATCCCTGGAGATTTAGGGCCAAGAATTAGCAGGGAGTATTCCAAGGTATCGATTTCCACGGAGAACGAGAAGTGGACTGATTCTAAACTATGCTGTCCTTCCAATAGGATTGTTTCAAGCACAACCAAGGAGGTAGGTTGTAAGGAATTAGGATAACCGGCCATGTAGAGTAAGTCACGTTCAACATCCCGAATGGATTGAAGCCATCGGATGCAAGCCCCAGCCTGACATTACGGGGATCCTCTGCAAACTCCCCGTGCTTCTCATTCACGACCTTCCATGCCCTTGAGTTAGCCGGGTGTCTCAGTTTGCCATCATCAATTGATTCGTCCTTGTGCCAACGCATATATGCCGCTGTTTCCTCGTTCATAAATAATCTTTGCAGTCGAGGAATCAGTGGAAAATACCTCAGTATTTTGTTAGGTAATAACCGCTTCTTTTTTTCTGCATCAGTGACAACCACGTCATTCCCCTGTTCTGAATCTGAAAATTTCCACCTACTGGCGTTGCAAGTTGGGCAGTTCTCCATGTCTGCGTACGCTCCATGGAATAACACACAGTCATTGACACAAGCATGGATCTTTTGGTAGTCCAAGCCAAGGTCTCGAACCACCTTTCGAACTTTGTCCAGTGAATCCGGGAGACAATGCCCTTCAGGCAGCACAAGACGGAATAATAACAGTATTTGCTCCATTGCAGTGTTGCTAAGACCACACATGCACTTGATCTGATATAGCCTGACAATGAAAGAAACCTTTAAAGCTTCCTTGCATCTGGGGTACAACTCTATCTTAGCTTGCTCCAATAATTCAAAAAATTTGCGTGCTGACTCATTTGGCTCCTCTTCATTACCACCTTGAATTCCACCATGTATGGCACCACTGATCAGCGAGGAAAACAGATTATTGGTGGCCTCCCGATCGTCATGATCGTCATGATCATCAAGATCGTCATACTCAAACACATGGACGATAGGATCAGCGGCAAGACGATGACGTTTTTTTGGTTTTTTATGAATTCCGCATCAAACCCTGACCTAACCAGGTGACCTTCGATATTCTCTCTATTATGATATGCCATGCAACGATACGTAGTACACGGACAATGCTCAGACTCTCCTTCCTCTTTTCCTAAAAACAGACCATTCATAAACTTGTCAAAGCCGTGATGCCACGCCTCATCTTCAGTCGGCAATTCCATCCAACTGCAATCCTCTTCACTTGCCATTGCAAAAAAAAAAACCACTATATCGCGCAGATTTTAATCTCCTAAACCATATGTACAAAGGGCGTGCTTGATCAGTGTTCCATACTACAGTATTACAATAGATGTATATACAAATATTTAACAAACTAATAAACATCGATCATATACCTTGGCAGATTGGATCCAAGAACAGACTTTTTCCCGTCGTGATGCAGGTGATCGCACGTGCGCCCCGGCGGATTGCAAGACGTCAACCAGATGTGTGTTGATTTGGTTTCTTTCGTTCCTTGGTCGTATATTTATTAGGGTGAGGATCGGTGAAATGATAATGATCGAGTTGGGTTAGGACTCGGTGTGGGTCCGTTAGGCCTCCAGTTTTCGGTGGGTTCCAAGTTGGGCAGATGTTGATTTCATTGATGGGCCTAATTGGCAGGGTTTAGAAACAAGCCCGATCTTTGGCTAAAAGTGACACACGAGAACGCATCAATTGTGACTAATTTTGCTTTTGATTGCAACGGGGATATTTTAGTCGCAATAGCATTTTCTCTAGTGCAATGATTGCGTGTTACCGTCACCATAACCCTCTCTAGTTTGCAACAATTTCGATTCAGGTGGCAATATAAAACATTCCATTCGCAACGAGTACATTGCCGTCACTATACCCCTCTATAGTTTGCAACACTTTCGATTCAGGTTGCAATATCAAATATTTCAGTCGCAACGAGTTCATTGGCGTCGCTATACCCCTCTATAGTTTGCAACACTTTCGATTCAGGTTGCAGTATCAAATATTTCAGTCGCAACGAGTTCATTGGCGTCGCTATACCCCTCTATAGTTTGCAACACTTTCTATTCACATTGCAATATAAATTTTTTCAGTCGCAACGAGTGCATTTTCGTCGCTACAAGTAATACTCTAATAGCGACGTGTCATAGTCGTTGTGACATGGGCAACTACTGCAACCGTTACCAATAAGCGTCGCAGTACCAACGTCCTAATTGCAACAGACGTGCATGCGTTGTTGCAATTGCCATTGAAATTGCAACGGTACACAATTGGCCGTAACACACACCCCTGTCGCGGCCAATATCATTAATTGTCGCGTTAAGCTAGGTTTATCGTGACCAAAACACCCTGTTGCCATAAAAACCTGTCGCGATATGCCCAAAACGCTGTAGTGCTCCTTTCCCCCAAGGCTCTGACATTCCATTTCCAGTGGTTCAATATGCAGATGATACTATTCTTGTCATGCAAGCAAAGGAGGATCAGCTCTTGGTACATAAGGATCTGCTACAAAAGATTAATCTCTCTAGTGGGCTTAAAGTTAATTTTCACAAATCATGTCTGGTGCCTATTAACATCTCCCAGGAGCAAGCTTCTGCATTGGCCAGTAGCTTTGGATGCAATGTGGGCTCCTTTCCCTTCACCTACCTGGGCCTTCCACTAGGCCTCACAAAGCCTCTGGTTAAAGACTATGCTCCATTGATCTGCAGAATTGAGAGAAGGCTGTCTGCTTCTTCCCAATATCTCTCCTACGCTGGTAGGCTCCAATTGGTTAACTCAGTTATCTCCTCTCTCCCAACTTATTTTATGTGCTCCTTAAAACTCCCAATTACTGTCATTGAGATAATTGATAGACATAGGAAAAAACTGTTTGTGGCGGGGAAAGGAATTTAGAGGTAAAGGCTATAATCTGGCAGCCTGGGACCTGGTCAAGAGACCCAAAGACAAAGGAGGGCTGGGAGTTATCAACCTAGGCACACAAAATGATGCTCTGTTATTAAAACAGTTGGATAAATTTTACAGGAAAGCTAATGTTCAGTGGGTCAGATTGATTTGGACAAGATACTACACTGACTCTGTGCCACATTTAGCCAAGGAAAAAGGTTCTTTTTGGTGGAAGGACATTCTCAGGCTTCACTGTCAGTATAGAGGGATTGCTATTTGTTCTCCGGTTAAAGGTGATACTGTTAGTTTTTGGGGTGACCTCATCAATGGTACCATCCACTCCCTTGCTTTCCCGAATTTGTTTGAATTTGCTATTGACCCCAACATCTCATTATGGAAATTGAGACAATCAGAAGATCTTCTTGGGAATTTCAGGATCCCTATGTCCAGGGCTGCATTCAATGAATTCATCTCGTTGCAAGATCTGTTGGCTGATTTGCCAGATCCTGATCCAAATGAAAATGACTCATGGGCTTTCATTTGGAATAGCCATTCCTATTCCTCCAGTAAATTCTATCAATATCACTTCAGGGAGATACAACCAGAAAGGTCTGTCACTTGGATTTGGAAATCTAAGTGCATCCGCAGAATTAAATTTTTTATGTGGCTGCTGTTGAATGATAAACTCAATACTAGAAATATGTTAAGAAGGAGGAAAAAATCCTAGAGGAAGGATACAACTGTGTGCTTTGTCAGAATGGAGTGGAAGAAACTATGGAGCACTTATTCTTCGATTGTCCCTCAGCCATCAGTAGGTGGTTTGCGCTTGGTATAGTATGGGATGATAATGCTAACATTCATCACAAGATATATATTGCCAAGCAGCATTTCCCCCAGCCGTTCTTTATGGAGATTTTAATGATTGGTGCATGGACTATTTGGAATGAACGAAATAATTTCATATTTAATCATAAGCCTCCAAGTGTTGCTGAGTGGAAGGCTTTATTCAGGTCAATTGTCAAGGAGCATCTAATCAGAATCAAGAGGGATCTCCATCATTCCATCAACTGCTGGCTAAATGCCTTGTAAATTGCTTTTTATTTTCTCTTTCTAGCTCTGTTGTCTGTCTCTGTCTCTGTCTCTCTCTTCCTCTTCTCTTTTCTTTTGTGTTCTTTTTTTCTGCTGTTTTGACCCAACATCTTGCTGGGTTTTGTTCTGTAATTTTCATGTAACTTTCTCTATGTTTTTTCAATTCATAGTTGCCGGGGGGCTTTGCCCCACGGTTCTTGCTCAAAAAAAAAAATTCGAAGTAAAACAAAGTTGCACTGAGCTTCGAGTCGTTAGCTTCGTAACAGTTAAACAAGACATCGTCACGGACAAAATCGAAACTAACGCGTAAGAAGCCCCAACCAAGACAGGACCAGGCCAAGCTCTGAGCTGGATAAACACAAGGCAAATTCAATACTTATTACACGAATTGCCAACGCAAGGCAACACACCACAGCAGGAATTGCACCAGGGCAGTTATTACAGGAATCGCCAAAATCCAGTTTCAATTTCAAAACGAGAGTTCGATAACATAGGCACGGTCCTCATCATTACGTCGAAGATTGTAGATATAATGAAAATCTTCGAGTTCGCAGCGACCTTCGCAAAGTTTGGGAGAAGCTTCCAAGGGCAGTCCCAACACCTTTGGAGGCCGACTCTGTCGGGAGGCGAAGCATCGATCGATGATAAAAGATTGTTGAGAGAAAAATTGACAACAATAATTCCAGAATGAGGGAAAACCAACATCTGGGAAGCATAGATGATAAGCCGGCCAACTATTGCCACTAACGCATAGTAGACCATTGCGAATCGTACGAGGAATTACAAGCTGCGCAGGCCCATCACCAGGTGCCTGCGCAACCAAAAGCAACACTTCAATAGGTGTTCCAACAACCGAAAGTCCAGCTATGTCAAACAACTACCCTATTACATGCCATCACGGCCTCAAAGAATCAGGCACTTTCGACCCCGCAGTAGCACCGCCTGCAGTAGAGGTCCTCGCACCTGGATCAGCAGAGGCACCTCCTTGAACAGCAGCGAGGGTCTCTTGTCGGGCTTGTTCTTCTCGGGCCAAGCATAGCTTTTTCTGCACCTACAACAGAAGGTCAGAATAAAATAAAGACCAGCAAGGAAGAAGGGGGAATAAGAAAAAAACCTTTTGAAGACTTTCAGCAGCTGAGCGTCGAGCAGCTTCGCGGCCCAAAACTTGCCAGAACTGACGCATGAGGATCTGTCGGGTAGCTATGACAAGGGCAGAACCTTCCTCTGGAGTCTCAGCCGAGTTGAATCGATAGCTTCGCCCAAAAGTCTTGAAATGAAGACATCCTTCTTTCTCCAACATAGACAATAAATTGCCACAAATGGTATTGGCAGCATGATCACCAACAACATTCATGATGGCGGTAAGGGACCTGAATTCTGCATCTAACCAGTCAAAGAAGCGAGCTTCATCACCACCTTTAGGGAATGCCAAGGACTCTGCACCAAACTGTCGAAGAGTCTCTTGATAACAGCAAAACGCCTGAAGGCCTCGGGTCGCCACCAGAGCCCGGGCACGTTCAATAACATCCTTCATCGCCCTAATTTCGCCTTGAAGCCCGGCAATTCTCTTCTTCCTTAGAAGTTTGCAAAGTTTGTGCTAGCTTGAGCTCGTCCTTCAACGATGAAATTAAAGAAGCATCAGTGGCGCTTCGCTTTTGGAGAGCTTTCACTTCGGCCTCAAGCTCCAGATTGCGTTTCTCTAAGTCTTTAGCCCGCCGGGAGTCCAACTCCAACGCCTCATTGCGTTTCCGCAAGCTTTCAACCAGTTCAGACTGCCGCTTAGCTTCGACAAGCTGCCCGTCAAGCTCTCCTACGCGAAGGCGAAGCTCAGTGTTAGTCTTCTCCAAGTCTTCCTGAATAAGAACAGCCTCGTGGAAATTTTTCTTCAGCTTCTCATTGTCGGCCCGAAGCTCGCTTTGCTCAAGTTTCATCTTATCATAAGCATTGGTTACATCGCGAACAATTTTCTCGCGAGCAATAAGCTTCCTATCAACAACACGGATACCAGCAAAGGCCTGGACAAGAGAAAAATAAAATCAGAGAAATGGTCCTTCAAACAAGGAAAGCAAGATTTCGGGAAATAGAAAGGTACCCGAAAGGCATGCTTCACAACGTCCTGAACGACACCTTCAAGGTGCAGCTTTTCCATTTCGCCTTGTAGTCTATGAAGCGAGCATAGATATCAGGGTTGCTATCCCGAATAGAGGACCACAGATAGGCAGAATAGTCAGCCAAATGATCGTAAAGGTCAAAGGTATGACCTGAGGACGAAGTAGGACTTTCGGGCAAGGCAGGAACCCGCGAAGCTCCAGGGGCATGTGGATGGTCCGGGCGGACCACAGAGGCAGCTTCGACCCGAGTAGTAGCAGCGGCATCTTGGCCAATCGCAGTCTCAGGCAGGTCGTTGCCAGCACGGGAAGCGACGACCCGACGCTCTGAAGAGTCACCTGTGCAAAGCAAGGCAGGTTCAGAACCAGAGCCACCCTCCACAGGAGAACGAGGTAAGCGCCGATACGGACGCGACCCATTAGAGCTATAGGAAGAGGTGCCCCTAGTACCAGTGACATCAACATAGCCCGAAGAGCCCGGAAGCTGTTCCACACCCTTAGGGAAAGCACAAGGGGGAACGGGCGGTAGGGCACGGCAGTTGGCAGCGGAACAGACTCGCCTAGCACTTGCACCTCAAGGTCTTGGGCACCAGAAATAACAATCAGCGCTTGAGCAGCGGCTTCAACCTGCGCATTTGGCACGCCTGATTCCGATTCAGAAGCTTTTGGTTCTACGTTTGTAGCTTTGTGGGAGCTGCCCGCACCTTGGCCCGTGAAGGGCACTCCAGCGGGCTGACGACCCCCGCTTGGACTGCCAATAGGAGTAAAAAGAGCGTCATAGGTAACCTCCTCTTCTTCAAATATATCTACAACTCGTAGATTAATGGACGGAGGTCAAGTCTGTTCATGAAGTCCAAAGTTGGGCCAGTCCGACACATAGGTGTCTCCCAAGTCCAAATCGGCAAGGGAAGCATCAGCAATACCGGGCATTGCAGTCCGACCAGGGAAGCTCCCAACAATCTCACCTCCACCAGAAACAGGCAAAGGACCTTCGTGGGGAGTCATCGAAGGTGGGTTAGAAATATTTGCAGCAGGGGCAGCAGCAGAAGAACCTTCGGCACAAGGGAGAGGAACAGGCTCAATAGTATCGGATAGATAAGGCTCATCGCAAAAGACCACCTTCAAGCATTTGGTCTGAGGATCCACCAGGGTGTCCCGTTTCCTCTTCTCTGCAGCCTTCACCTTCTGACTAATTTTCTTCATAGTCAATCCCACCAGCTCTGTTCCAGGTTGCACCGGCCGCTGAACGCGCTTGACAGCCTTGGAAGGTTTCGGGCGAGGCTCATAGTGAATTCCCATCACCTCGAAGACACGGTTGAGGCGAACATTGTGGCACAATATCTGTTCAGCAACTCGGCACTCGTCAGGAGTGAGATAGCCCAATATGTCAATCACTTTGCGCTCAATCTCTTCAACAAAGCTGCCATCAGACTGGCCGACAGGTTTAGTCACCCGGAAAACAGGAGCAATGAAGGTGCCCAAATTGCTGATGGTGAGATTCTTGAAGCCAGGAGGTTTCCACCCGGGAGAAAGAGGAAATACTTCAGCAGTAACCATTTCTTCATAAAGATCACGGCCCATGAACAAAGCTGCTATAACACGAAAAGCCTGTATATTTTCTTCAAAAGCCCTGCTAGTGTTGAAGGGAGGCGAATGTACCACTGTCATCAGCTCCGGCTTGCTATGTAAATCATAATAACTTCGGAGACCTTCGGAGGCTATATCTTCGGGACCACCAGGAATGCTCACATAGAACCAATACTTATGCCAATCGTTATCCCATTTGTTCTTCTGCGCGGGCACAAGTTGGAGCTTGGGGTTAGCCCTGTTGGCACGGTGAGCACGGAAAGTCAGGCAACCGAACTGAGCGCTGTAAGTTTCAGGATCTCCAACGAAATTGATCTTCTTCACTTGGTGATGGACCTTGTGAAGGTGGCAGAACGCATCCGCATCGACTTCGACGTTCTGACTCCGCACGGCATAGAAATACCTCACCAATTGACTGACCCCGTTAGGTGTAAGGTGGTGCAGATTGATCTGATAGCGCTTCAGAATGGCGCTAACGAGCGGGTCGCAAGGGAAACGGAGGCCAACAATAAAGAAGTCTCGGAACACGACAGCCTCGTGAGCCTGAGGAGTGGGATACTCTTCAGCTCCGGGATGGCGACCTTATCCTCTTTTGATATAGCCCTTGTCTTCGTAAAACCCAATAGTAGTGGCAGAAACCAAAGAAGCCCCAAACCTAGTGGTTTTTTCATAAGGGCGTTTACCTGGGACTAAGTCACCAACGTCGGCTTGAACATGAGAAAGGTCTTCACCGTCCTGATCCACTTCCATGCCATCCTTCTGAGAGGCATCATCACTAGCATCACCAGAAACAGAAACCTCGGCTTCGCGAGACGCTCCTGCTTCATCCACAGAGGCCGCAGGGGCACCACTAGCCGGCGCCATTGCAGCGGCGGAGGCAGCCTGTTCGTGGGCAGCCGCTTCAGCTTGGTTAGCAGTGGCAGCAGCAGCATCGCGAGCGGCAATTTCCTCTTCGGTCATGTCGCGAGCGGTGCGCATAACACGAGCCAGCCTAAGGGAAAAAGAGGCGCAAAAACGATAAAGAGACTGGAACGAGCAGATATCGAACGAAGGAGAAAGTAAAGAGAAGCGAGACTAACTTGAAAAGAAGGGACAGACGGGCAAAGCCGCAGATGCAAACCCTAGGCTTGAGAATCAGAGCAAGCGAAGGTCAGGGCATGATTTTCGAGGAGCAGAAAATTTGTCCTTTATATAGGCGCTGGGGAGACCTTCGTTCCAACGGTCAAAATTCGTTGGGGGCCGTAACAATTGTTCGGAGGTGACGACCCCAGACGCAACGGTAAAATCACAGGGAGAACGATTGTAACGGCCCGGGTCTCGATCCGAACAATCGAGAGGCTGCTGTTGGGGGTCGAATGTCGGAAAGGACTCACCTCCGAACAATCGTCAAGGCAATGTCAGGGTCAGAGATGCCACAAGATGGAAGTCGCGAAACAAAGATCGAAGGTGACCACGGGTTACGGGGTACGAACACGGGTCTAGGATGACCTTCGAGCAGGAAACCGATAAGGTTGGGTTGTGATTCTCCGGGGACCATGCAAGGCTTCACCTTCGCTAGGATGACAGAGTCAGCAAAAACAAGTTCGCTTGACAGGAGACAAGGAACATTAATCGAAGGTAACTGGGGGCTCTGGGACCTCTTCATTCGAGCGGTGCTAGGATATGTTCAGATTCTATTTCAGGTTATGTATGTAGTAGTGATCAAAGTACTTTAAAGGAGATAGATTATACCAAGCCAATAGCCTGTGTATATTGCGGCATGGGGATTACCTAAACCAGCTAGTGTGGCTAATATGTTTAATGGATGGCTGAATCTAGTACCACAATATTTTAAACCTCTGGTGTTTGTAGGCGCGGCAGCCTTATGTTGGGCGGTCTGGCGATGCAGAAATGCAGTTGTTTTTGATAACAAGTCCCCAAATTTTTTGCAGGTTATCTTCGCAACGGCGCATTGGCTTCGGACCTGGTCTATCCTTCAACGGCCTTCGTCGCAGGACAGCCTTGTACCGGCGTCTCAGTGTTTGGTCCAAGTGGCCAAGGCTATTTTTGGCCGGGCGTTTGGGTGGCAGTCTAGTCGTAGGATTGGCGGCACTTGGTAGAGGCCGTGTCGATGGTGTTGTTGGCGATCA
>OAMR01000928.1:5514-18271 GCA_900205405.1 Echinochloa crus-galli
CCTATCCAAAGCCGTCCTGCCTGTAGCATTGGCCGTAAGGGCAAGCCTGGCGACGGCTGCTTCTAGAGTCCGAAGCTGTTTTTCCAGAGCTGAAAGAAAGAGTAAGCTAAAGCAGGAAGGGAAAGCGAGATCAAGAATAAGAAGATACTCACCAGCAGCTCGCTTCCGAGCAATGTCACGTTCTCTGGAAATTCGATCAATCTCTTGATTCTTATCTTCCAGGATAAGTTGAAAGTTGACAACTTGATGAATCAGGTCCTCTGGAAGATCATCATCGACTCTCCTGTGTAAGGGCAAACCAGATAAGAATGATTGCATTATCATAAAATGGAGTAAAGAAGAAGATAACCTCCTCTTAGAGGTGCTAGATGCACCAGGCTCGGAATTTTGCCTGCTGCTCACAGAAGACATTTTCTAGGCTGGATTAGATGATGAATGAGAAGAGGAAAGGGTGTTCTTTGAACTCTAAGATTAAAAAACAAGGCAGTCTGGAAAACGTTGGCCGAAACGGAGTGGAAAGTGTGCTTGACGTGAGGTGCGGATTTTGCGTTGAAAGGTGAGTCGGCAGATGAAGCAATTATGACGCGCGTATGTTTCCAAAGTACTGAAGATGACAGGTGGACCCGATAAGAAGACGAAAGGGCATTCGGCAAAATAAGCAGGAAGCTGGTCAGTAATGAAGAATCGGTAAAGTGGTGATACCGCTGGACTTCGATTGAGAGAGAACATGATAGATGGAGCTGACTTGCAAAAGGGAGACACGTGATAACAAAGGATGCCGAATGCGCTTGAGGGATTGAAGTTTACCTGGAGAGCAAGATCTTGGTCCGCCATTTGAAGGTTGGATCTTGGAAGACGATGACTTAGGGTTCGGATCCGGATGAGAGCTCTGAAGATTCGGAAGGAGAAGCGGGTGCCGAGCAGAACCAACTTGGAAATGTTAAGTGCTTTTGGTCAATTCCGAGATAAAAGTTACCTCTTATCCCGAAATTGAAGGGGCATGTGTTGACACCAAAAATTGGCACCAGGAAGAGGCTGACATGTGGGCCGGATTTGGTAGAAGGATGCCATTCGGCTAAAAGGGTTTTTTCTGAAGCATTCGGCAAAGATGCTCTGCGGTCGGGAACGCGTCGCCATTCGGCTGAAATATTCGGCAGAGATACTCTGCGGTCGGGAATGCGTCATCATTCGGCAGAGGCATTGTTCCGCAGGCGAAGAGTGGTAGCATTCGGGAAGACATGATGACGTGGATCAACATAAGGAAAAGGCCGGTTCGAACAAGGAAAGCAATATGGGCACGAAGATTCGTCATTTATTTTTAGAAACGAGTGTTGTAGTCGTGTCCGACTAGGAGTTGTATCAAGACCTGGGTATAAATATAAACCCATGGCAGTTGTAAAAGGATATACAATCAATCGTACAACAAACCGGCCCCGTGCCAACATCGAGTCCTTTAGTCGAGTCGTCGAGTTCTTCGAGAGGAGTCATCGATCCGTCGACCTCCGTAAGTACCGGCAACCTTGTATCATGCTTAGTATCATGCGGTGGATTTAAGCTTTGATGCAAGTAGTCTTGTTACCATGCTTAGTATCATCCGGTGGATTTAAGTTGTGGTTTCAAGAAGGTTCCTCTGTTAGGTCATGAGCCATGCGGTGGGCTAAGATCTAGTATGGACCAAGTTATCGGCTCTGTTAGATTTTGGCAAGATCTGACAGATTCATTAAGTTACCCCGTGTTGCTCCTTTTTTACTATGTGCTTAATTCATGCAACACACCTTTGCCCAATCTAGATCGGCTAGAATCGGCTCTGCTTTACGGTGCGACGACTTATCCCCTCATAGCCGAATCCGAAACCGATCTAGGTTGCTACGTGTCGCGGGTTCAAGCTTGTCGGCATCGTGTAGATCTTGACAGAACCGGGTATCATGCGGTAGATGCAGGTTTTTGGGTCGTCTTAGAGCTAATCATCCGGTGGATTAGAATTCGATTCGATCTGATAGATTTATCTTTACCGATTAGGCTTGTTCCTTCGCCATGGATCCCGATTCGGCTAAATAGCCGTATTCGGTAGTGCTCTCATGAGTGAACTTGTGTTCGTGGGTTTGCATTGGACAATGAATGCTTTTAGCCTTTCACGATTAGGTTGTATCATGCGGTGGATTGATCTAATTTGATTGGTGGTGTGGCCTCAAACGAGTTGTATCATGCGGTGGATTAACTCGTTCGTTGTCATGCTTGACGGGTGCTGCTTTCGGCCTATGCATTCTTGTTTTCAATGTAAATTCGTGACTGTGTTGTGGGTTCGTAACTAAACATTGAGTGCTTTTAGCTTTTCATGGTTAGATTGTATCATGCGGTGGATTAATCTAATCTGATTAGTGGCGTGGTTACAAACAAGTCGTATCATGCGGTGGATTAACTTGTTTTGTTATCATGCTTGACGGGTGCTGCTTTCGGCCTATGCATTCTTTGTTTACTGCGAATTTATGATCATGTTTCACCCTTTTATATCATGCTCTGTTTCTCGTTAATCGGCTATGAGTACGTGTTCATTCGTTTGAAAGCCGATCTTTCGTCATGCTTACGTTACGCATTCGGCAGTACGTTCCTTGCGTGCCTTGCCGATTGCCGAATGAGGTTTTAACTGCCGACAGATAGCTTCCCTGTAGCTATATGTCTTTCGAGATTGGCTTCAACGCCGCAAATATGGAACTGTCTGGTCTCACCCGGCATGTTCCAGGTTTTGATCTAAACGTTTTGTCCCTTTGTTAGTTTTCAGGCAAACTGACTGGCACGCTTCCGGATTCGAAAGCCCGGGCCACGTTTGAAGCCAGCTTTGTTCGGCTTGCTGTGTGCTTGGCGTGAGGTGCGGATTTTACGTCAACACACTTTTTGGCACGCCCGGTGGGACACACACAAGTTTTCAAGATGCCTGAGTTGAGCGACATCATGGATGTCACTTTGGAAGAATTGTCTGAAGAGCATCAACAGATGGTAAAGGCTGCTGCTAGTCAATTCATTAACAAATGTTTACTGTCTTTCGCCAAGAACAGGAGTGGTGCACCTTTTCTCAAGTCTGATCTGCCAAGAGTTCTCCTTCCTGGGCAATCTGATCTTACTGAAGAAGAAGAGAGGGAGAGATTCTCGGGCTTGTTATACAAAGCTTTGGGAGAGACAATGACCAATCACAATGCTGCGTTCTTAAACAGTTTTCGGCATACAATGATAAGCATTTTTGGTCAGCATGTGGATAAACCCTTTGAGCAGACACATGGGCAATTGGGTGGCCCGACATACTTCAATGTTCAAGCACCAGTTCAGAAACCACATGGTAAAGGAAATGCTGATGAAACTGGAGGTTCTGGTGTTAAAGATATAAATGGACAACCGATTCGGCAAGATCCTCAGCTTGCACTGCCGAAAACTCGCACATACGGTGATATGGCATTCGGCACCACAGGGAATCCGCCTGCTTCTGCTTACAAGATATCTCCCTTGAACAACAGACTGCAGAGGGATTTGTATGGAAACGGATATTCAGAGTTTATGGATTACAATGCTATCGACGCTCTCCCGAATCCTGGATATGTTGGTACTGCAGGTATGCTTGCTGGGAGACCAGGGAATCAAGACACCAGTATTGACCTCATGGTGCAAAAAATGACCGATGTATTGCAAAATCAATTCGGTCTGAAGCCTAAAAGTCAGGGGTACATGTATTCGTCTCCTTTCCCTGAATGGTACCAAAGGGTATCATTGCCGAATAGAGTCAAGGTGCCTACAGAGTTTACTAAGTTTTCAGGACAAGATGATACAAGTACTGTGGAACATATAGCTCGATATCTGATGCAGCTTGGAGAGGCTTCGGCAGATGAGGCTTTCAGAATTAGGTACTTTCCTTTGTCACTGACGGGTTCAGCTTTTACGTGGTTTGCTTCTTTGCCTGCTCAGTCAATTTGTACTTGGAAAGATCTGGAGCAGAAATTCCATGCTCATTACTACATTGGCAGTACCGAGAAAAAGTTGGTTGATTTGACCAGCTTAAGGCAGAGGAATAATGAGACACCTACGGAGTTCCTCAGGAGATTTAGGGAAACAAAGAGCATGTGCTTTTCTCTGAACATACCTGATGAAGATCTGATAGATCCATTAAGTTACCATGTGTTGCTCTGGATTTTACCTTTGTGTTTAATTCATTATAACACTCTTTTGCCCAGTCTAGGTTGATTAGATTCGGTTCTGGCTCATAATGCACCGCGTTTCCATAGCCGAATTCGAAGTCAATCTGGATTGCCACGTGTTGCGGGTCCAAGCTTGTTGGTCTTGTGTAGATCTTGACAGAACCGGGTATCATGCGGTGGATGCAGGTTTTTGGGTCGTCTTAGAGCTAATCATCCGGTGGATTAGAATTTGATTCGATCTGATAGACCTATCATCACCAACGAAGCATGTTCCTTCTTCATGGAAACCGATTCGGCTATATAGCTGTATTCGGCAGTATCGCCACAAGCGAAACATGTTCAAGGTTTTGTTTTAAATAAAGAATGCTTTTAGCCTTCCACGTTTAGAGTATATCATGCGGTGGATTGATCTATTCTTGGTTGGTGGCGTGATTCCAAGCAAGTCGTATCATGCGGTGGATTAATTTGCTTGTTTCATGCTCGACGGGCTGAAAAGTACTTAGACATGCGGTAGACTAATGCTTTTAGTGAGGTCATAATGCACTCTTGTTTATTATGAAATTATGGTCATGTTTTCGCCCTTTTATTTATTTATCATGCTCTGTTCCTCGTTAATCGGTTATGAATATGCGTTACAATGTTTATTCAGTCAAATACCGATCTTTCGTCATGCTTACGTCACGCATTCGGCAGTGCGCTTCCTGCGTGCTTTACCGATTGCCGAATGATGCTTTAACTGCTGACAGATAGCTTTTCTGCAGCTATATGTCGTTCGAAACTGGCTCCGTAATCGCAATTATGGGACTATCTGGTATTACCCGGTACGTTCCAGGTGTTATTTGAACATCTTTTCTCCCTTTGTCAGTTTCAGGAAAATTGACTGGCACGCTTTCGGATTCAAACGCTCGGGCCACGTGTAAAGCTAGCTAATTCGGCTTGCTGTGTGCTTGGCGTGAAGTGCGGATTTTACGTCAACACACTTTTTGGCACGCCCAGTGGGACACCAAGCTTCGAAGATGCCTGAATTAAAAGACATTCTGGATGTCACTTTTGAAGAATTGTCTGATGAACATCAACAAATGGTGAAGACTGCTGCAGATCAGTTCATCAAGAAATGCTTGCTGTCTTTTGCTAAGAACAGGAGTGGTGCACCGTTTCTCAAGTCAGATCTGCCAAGAGTTCTTTTGCCGGGACAATCTGATCTTACTGAAGATGAAGAAAGGGAGAAGTTCTCTAGCTTGTTGTACAAGGCTTTAGGAGAAACAATGACCAATCATAATGCTGCATTCCTGAACAGTTTTCGGCTCATACTGGTCAACATCTTTGGTCAACACGTGGATAAACCTTTTGAGCAAGCGCATGGACAACTTGGTGGACCAACATATTTCAATATTCAAGCATCGGTCCCAAAACGTCATGGTAAAGGTATTGAAGAAACTGAAGTTCTGGAACCAAAGACGCGAGTGGACAGCCGATTCAGCAAGAGCTTCAGCATGCATTGCCGAAACCTCGTACATATGGTGATATGGCATTTGGCACCACGGGAAATCCACCTGCTTCTGCTTACAAGATATCCCCTCTGAACAACAGGCTACAAAGGGATGTGTATGGAAACGGATATTCAGAGTTCATGGATTACAATACTATTGATGCTCTCCCGAATCCCGGGTATGTTGGTACTACAGGGATGCCTGCTGGAAGACCAGGGAATCAAGATACCAATATTGACCTCATGGTGCAAAGATGACCGATGTATTGCAAAATCAATTCGGTCTGAAGCCTAAAAATCAGGGGTACATGTACTCGTCTCCTTTCCCAGAATGGTACGTTTTCTGCCGAATGAATTCATGGCTCCAGCTAATCAAATTGTACAGGAGAGATATTGCCCGATATAGATGATGCCGAACAATTTGGGTTAATGGCACAATTGATGTTGAATAAGCAAGCTGTTTTTGAGAAGCCAGTCCAGAATCGGCACATGAAGCCACTGTACTTGAAGGGATATGTTAATGGCAAACCGTTGACCAAGATGTTTGTCGATGGAGGAGCTGCTGTCAATGTAATGCCATATACCACATTCAGGAAGCTTGGTATGGGCCCTGGAGATTTGACGTTAACACCAACGAGCATAATTTTAAATGATTTTGCTGGAAATCCTTCAGACACCAAAGGCTGTGTTCATGTAGAACTGATGATTGGATCCAAAGTGCTGCTCACAACTTTCTTTGTCATTGAGGGCAAAGGGGCATATAGTTTGCTGCTTGGAAGAGATTGGATTCATGCAAATTGCTGTATCCCATCAACCATGCATCAACAGCTCATTCAGTGGATAGATGATGAGGTGGAGATTGTCCAAGCAGATGATTCAATAAGCGTGGCAAATATGGAACCAGCTTTTTGGGAGTATCAAGGCATAGATTGTTTCTCAGGCAAAGACTGGGGAGAAGGTCCTGTTGCACCAGCCAGCAGTGATCAACAGCCGATCGAAGCAGTCGGCTCTCATAGTAATTTTTGATGGAGAATCCAATTGATGGAACTGATGGAAAATTAGGGCGTGGATTTGTGTCGGCCGATAAATTGGAAGAAGTGGACATTGGAGATGGTGACAAGCCAAGGCCGACATTTATCAGTGCTAACTTGGATTCGGTTTTCAAAGAAAAGTTGGTGACATTGTTAAAAGAATACAAGGACTGCTTTGCTTGGGATTATTCGGAGATGCCCGGTCTAGACCGTTCTATTGTTGAACATCGGTTGCCGATCAAACCTGGTTACAGGCCTTACAAGCAACCACCCCGAAAAATCTACAAGGAAGAAGTGTTGGCCGATGTGAAAAAGGAGATTGAAAGATTACTAGATGCAAATTTCATTCGGCCATGTAAATACGCGGATTGGATCTCTAATATCGTTCCTGTCTATAAGAAAAATGGAAAAATGAGGGTTTGCATAGATTTTAGAGATCTAAACAAGGCTACACCCATGGATGGATATCCAATGCCTGTTGCTGATTCATTGGTTGATGCTGCTGCTGGATACAAAGTGCTCAGTTTCATGGATGGTAATGCAGGATACAATCAGATTTTTATGGCATTAGAAGATATAGTAAAGACAGCTTTCAGGTGTCCTGGACACATAGGGTTGTTTGAGTGGGTTGTCATGACCTTTGGATTGAAAAATGCCGGTGCAACTTATCAAAGGGCTATGAATTATATTTTTCATGAGTTGATCGGCAAGATTGTGGAAATATATATTGATGATGTAGTGATCAAGTCATTGGATCATGAGTCCCATTTGGCTGACATAAGGAAAACTCTAGAATGCACCAGGAAGCATGGGCTTAAAATGAACCCGAACAAGTGTGCTTTTGGAGTTTCGGCTGGAGAGTTTCTGGGATTTTTGATACATGAAGGAGGAATAGGAGTTGGCAAGAAAAGCATGAAGGCAATTGATGAAATTGTTCCTCCAACTAATCTTAAAGAGTTACAATCACTGCTTGGCAAGATAAATTTTGTGAGAAGATTCATATCAAACTTGTCACAGAAGGTGTTGCCCTTTTCCTCACTATTGAAAATAAAAAAGGATCAAAAGTTTGTATGGGGTGACGAACAACAGAAGGCTTTTGATGAAATAAAAGAGTACATGAAGAAGCCACCAGTGTTGGTGCCTCCACAATTGAACAAGCCTTTCAAGTTGTACGTGGCGGCCGATGCCCAAACTATTGGATCGGCCCTTATTCAAGAATTTGAAGGGAAGGAAAGAGTAGTTGCATACCTTAGCCGAAAGTTACTAGACCCGGAGACAAGGTATTCGGCTATAGAGAAGCTTTGCTTATGTGTTTATTACTCATGTACAAAATTTCGGCACTATTTGCTAAATGCCGAATGCGTTGTACATTCGAAATTTGATGTGATTAAGCATATGTTGTCAATGCCAATTTTGAATGGAAGGATTGGCAAATGGATTTTGGCCTTATCTGAATTCGAATTAAGGTTTGAATCGGCAAAAGCTGTCAAGGGGCAGATTATTGCTGACTTCATTACTGAGCATCATGATACATCAATAGATTTGCTTAACATTGTTCCTTGGGTGTTATTCTTCGATGGCTCTTCATGTGACAAAGGTGGTGGAGCAGGTATTTTATTAATTTCACCCAAAGGAGAAACATTTGAGTTTGCTATTCCCATTCAATCTACTGTTACTAACAATCAGGCTGAGTATGAGGCATTACTCAGAGGGCTCCAATATTTGAAAGAAGCAAAAGCCATTGCAGTTGAAATTTTTGGAGATTCAGAATTGGTCATAAAACAATTGAATGGTGAATATGAATGCAAAAGTGATATCTTGAGGAATTACTATGAAGAATGCAAAGAAATATTGAAGAGCTTTCGGTCAGTAATTCTACAACACATTCCTAGAGGGGATAATGGAGAGGCAAATAGATTGGCCCAAAGTGCATCAGGTTACAGAGAAAATCAAGAGGTATTTGCTACTGATGACTGTGCTTTCGGGAGTAGTTTGGCAGAAGGTGATTGGAGGAAAGAAATTGCCGATTATTTGGAGAATCCATCCCAGAAGGTTTCTAGAAGACTCAGGTATAAAGCTATAAAGTTTGTTCTTCTTGATAAAGATTTATATTATAAATCCCTGGACGGAGTATTATTACGTTGCTTAAATCAAGAAGAAGCAAAGAAGTTGATGAGTGAAGTGCATGATGGATTATGTGGAGCACATCAGTCAGCTTACCGAATGAAGTGGGTTATTAGAAGAACTGGATATTACTGGCCGACAATGTTGGAAGATTGCTTTGAATATTATAAGGGATGTCAAGACTGTCAGAGATTTGGAAACATTCAGAGAGTTCCATCATCGGCTTTGAATCCTATTATCAAGCCATGGCCATTCAGAGGATGGGGAATAGATTTGATTGGCCAAATAAATCCTCCATCGAGCAAGGGGCATAAGTTTGTACTTTTAGCAACAGATTATTTTACCAAGTGGGTTGAGGTGATTCCATTGAGAAAGGTGGCATCAGAAAATATGATTGAATTTGTCAAAGAGCACATCATTTACAGATTTGGAATTCCTCAGACAATTACCACAGATCAAGGGTCTCAATTTACATCTTCAGAGTTCAGAGATTTTGCTGAAAGTATGGGGATAAGATTACTGAATTCTTCTCCTTATTATGCTCAAGCTAATGGTCAGGCAGAGGCTTCTAACAAGATTATGATTAAAATTATACAAAAGAAGATTGATCAGAAGCCAAGGAAGTGGCATTCGGTACTCAATGAAGCATTGTGGGCTTACCGAATGGCTCCTCATGGGGCTACAAAAACGTCTCCTTATGAACTAGTGTATGGACATCATGCCATTTTGCCATGGGAATTACAAACAGAGTCAAGGAGAGTACAGTTGCAGAAAGATTTGAGTTCTAAAGATTACAGTAACTTGATGATGGACGAATTGGAAGATTTGCATATGATTCGTCTTTTTGATACATGAAGGAGGAATAGGAGTTGGCAAGAAAAGCATGAAGGCAATTGATGAAATTGTTCCTCCAACTAATCTTAAAGAGTTACAATCACTGCTTGGCAAGATAAATTTTGTGAGAAGATTCATATCAAACTTGTCACAGAAGGTGTTGCCCTTTTCCTCACTATTGAAAATAAAAAAAGATCAGAAGTTTGTATGGGGTGACGAACAACAAAAGGCTTTCGATGAGCTCAAGGAATACATGAAAGAACCACCAGTATTGGTACCTCCACAGCTAAACAAGCCTTTTAAGTTGTACATGGCGGCCGATGCCCAAACTATTGGATCGGCCCTCATACAAGAATTTGAGGGAAAGGAAAGGGTAGTTGCATACCTTAGCCGAAAATTATTAGACCCTGAAACAAGATATTCGGCTATAGAGAAGCTTTGCTTATGTGTTTATTACTCATGTACAAAATTTCGGCACTATTTGCTAAATGCCGAATGCGTTGGACATTCGAAATTTGATGTAATTAAGCACATGTTGTCAATGACAATTTTGAATGGAAGGATTGGCAAATGGATTTTGGCCTTATCTGAATTCGAATTAAGGTTTGAATCGGCAAAAGCTGTCAAGGGGCAGATTATTGCTGACTTCATTACTGAACATCATGATACATCAATAAATTTGCTTAACATTATTCGCTGCGAATGTGATGCCATATACTACATTTAGGAAGCTTGGCATGGGCCCTGGAGATTTAACACCAACGAGCATAATTCTAAATGATTTTGCTGGAAATCCTTCAGACACCAAAGGCTGTGTTCATGTAGATCTAATGATTGGGTCCAAGGTTCTGCTCACAACTTTCTTCGTCATTGAGGGCAAAGGGGCATATAGTTTGCTGCTTGGAAGAGATTGGATCCATGCAAATTGCTGTATCCCATCCACCATGCATCAACAGCTCATTCAGTGGATAGATGATGACATGTACTCATCGTCTTTCCCAGAGTGGTATCAAAGGGTGTCATTGCCTAACAGGGTTAAAGTGCCTACAGAATTTACTAAATTCTCAGGACAAGATGACACTAGTACTGTGGAGCACATAGCGCGGTATTTGATGCAGCTTGGTGAAGCGTCAGCAGATGAAGCTTTCAAAATCATATACTTTCCTTTGTCATTGACGGGTTCAGCATTTACATGGTTTACCTCTTTGCCCGCTCAATCAATTTGCACCTGGAAGGATCTGGAGCAGAAATTTCATGCTCATTACTACACTGGCAGCACTGAGAAAAAGTTGGTTGATTTAACTAGCCTAAGACAGAGAAATAATGAAACACCTACAGAATTCATTAGGAGGTTCAGGGAAACAAAGAGTATGTGCTTCTCTCTAAATATTCCTGATGATCAGTTGGCCAGTATGGCTGTAACTGGGATGCTACCTGCAATTCGTGAAAAGCTGTTTGGAATGGAGTGTGAAGATCTGGGTCAGTTGTCACAAAAATTGGCATTAATGAGTAACCAAGCATATGGCTTCAAGAAAGATGGTAGATTTGCCAAGCAAAATGATGTAGCCGATATTTACAACCAATTCCTCGAAAGAACAGATCAAGAAGATGAGTATGAGGACAATGAAGAGGTAGCTGCAGCAGAAATAGTATGGGGCAAAGAGCCGATCACAGTGAATCAGAAGTGGATTAAGCAGACCAAGGGCACATATGATTTTGATGTGACTAAGGCAGACAAATTATTTGATTTCCTTGTGAAAGAAGGCCGAATCAAATTACCAGAGGGGCATTCTATGCTTCGGCCTGAAGGAGTGAAAGACAAGAAGTATTGTGGATTTCATGACAGAAATTCTCATTCCATTAATGAATGCAGGGTCTTCAGAATGAGGATTCAAAAGGCTATCCAAGAGGGGCACCTGAAGTTTGACAACAGAATGAAATTGGATAGCAATCCATTCCCTCAGAGTATGATTGGGTTTTCAATCAACATGGTGAATGCTGTTGCACCTGAAGAAAAGGGGAAGATGAAAGTTTTAACTTCAGAGAAGGCAAAACAAAGTGGCTCAGTTGATCCTACTCGGCAAGTCACAATTGAACAGATTCGCAAAAAAGACTCTCGCTTCCCGAATGATCAATTTGAAATTGGGAAATCCTCCAAGCCTAGAGTCACTACACGTATGATAGAAGGAAAATGGCCAATACCAGAATGTATTGCCCTTAGTACAAATATTTTGCATCATGAGTTTGACCAAGTTATCACAAAAAAGACTGCAAAAGATAAGTTTTATTGCCGAAATTCCATAATCCCTAATACAAACTAATGGAACAACTTGTTCAGGACAGACTGAGGATGAATGGAATCGGCAATGGCGTCGCCATGAGCATCAAGGCGATCTATGGAGGCCTCAAATATCGCTGATCTCCTCCGGATTGCCATTGGCAAAGCCGGGCGGTAGCCTGGAATAGTCAGTGCCAGTGTGCGTCGACATGGCGACTAGACCTGCGGCAGTGCCCAGACGGACGCCGTGTAAGGCCACCTCATCGATACGGCCTGCCACTGCACCGAGACGAGCTTCTGGCGTGTCCCCAGGAGCATTCACCTTGTTTGCCAAAGACTCAACCAATGTCTTCAGCTGATCGAGTTCGGCGTCGCGATCTGTAGGATTATGAAGCAATGGCGGGTTAGTCCAAGGTCAGATTGGAGTTAAGCGAACCGCAGAAATTACCGTCGATGGTCTCGAGCAGCTGCTTGCGCTGGTGTTGCCACTCTAGATCTGCAATCCCGGCTTGTTTGGAGATGACCTCCAGCTCACGCCGAGTGTCGTCACGTTCCTGCTTGAATCGGCGAGCATCGCTATCTGAGTAAGGCAGGTCCCAGTTGGGCCTGGGGGATCGGCTAGATGACTCCGAAGAGTCACCCGCTGCAGCCGGAGCCGCGGTCAAGGCAGTAACGGGGTTCCATTGGATGAGCCTGAAAACACAAAGAAAGTTGAGAATAAGGCAAAATCTGGAGGAAAGGATAAGGAGAGGCAGACAGTCATCACCTCCGACGAGCACCGGCGCATTTATATTCCCAATGTTTGATCCAAACCTTGTCC